>JAJTUB010000002.1:802105-923307 GCA_036971345.1 Dactylellina drechsleri
GTTAGAACTGTTCTTCATCATTTGCTCGTTTATGAGCATAGGTATTGAAGTCGATGAATAATGTACGGTGTCGCATTGTGAATAAAATCTAAAGAGATCCACGAGTATTGCACAGATCGAGTTCAGCAAGCAAGTGTGGTCATATGAAATGGATTCTATTAGGCGACGAATTACACCTGTTCGTGAATTATGATATTTGGGGATTAATGTTACGGATATATATACCTCAAAGGAAGTTTCGAAGCTATCAGAATATCAAAGTATAAACTAGACGTAAGCCATGATATCACTCGTGCTACGTTTTTAAAATTTGTGTAGCAATTATTCTGTATTTCAAATCTGCGTTATCTCAAGTTACTAAACTACAGCGATGCATAATTTCTAAGTGTAGATGTATCATCTCATTTGAATCGACAATAGAAGGCTCAGTATCATGTGATTAGTCGCACTTCGCAGCTTTTTTAGATATTCTAAGTTTCTTCCCGATTTGGGAAACCGAGCTGAAGCTGGGAGAATGCGGGGCTAGACTATCTGTGAATTATCAGAATTCGGATCCCGATTTTGATGCACACACAAGCACTAGCGTCGTTTCTCGATTTTGGATCGTGCATTGCATGCAGTCCGAGCGCTTTATCTCAAAGAAGAAAATGAGACGAGGGCCTCGATCGCTCCGATCGATCGATTTCAATTCTTTTCGTCTTTTCACTTTCTCAGTTGGGAGGGGAGCTAAGTAGATGCTTATTCTGGTAGGTCTACCCTTGTGTTGCATCTTGTTGCATTTTCTTCAAATCTGAATGGACGCGCGCCCAGCCTTCTTCACAGTAATTTAGTCTATAACGAAATATCTGATTGTCACGCTAGGGACTGTTGAGCTCCTTCGTACGAGTATATTTTGTGCATGGTGGTTGGGATTTCACTTTGAAATTCGGCTGAAATCCAATGTCAAATTCGAGAAGCTTGTGATTTTGTTTTTAGCCACACTTGACAACATACGTGGCTTTGCAGCTGGAAAATTGTGGCGAATACTGCGCTGTCTCCGGACTTCGTAAATGCAATATATGTGGTAATAATAAAGCATGCAAGCAATATGGTCAGGATAGAACCTTTGAGATAGCTAGCTTGAAGGAAAGTAAAAGCAAGACATACATGCTGCAGGCTCAGCCTTCTCGCGATACAAAAACCCATGGGAAACCGTTGGCTCGCTCGGTTTAAACTTAGAAAACCCGCATTTTTTTTCGCTGTAACCGACGGATGCTATATCAGCGACCACCTATATTACCTGCGTCGTTGGAAATATATTAGGCGAGCAACGTATCCGTCGCTCTCGGAGTTAGTTTGGGGGTGCGGCTGTGAAGATTGGTTTCTGACTAATGGGCGGAAATATAGTGAGGCTAGGGTGCCAAGGAGCTCGTCGTCTGTGGCTTGAAAGTGAAAGAGATTGTGACGAGAGTCTGGATCGAGGGCTGTGTAGAATCCATGAAGACACGAGATATTAATGAACCCTGTACATGTCGAAACCCTCGTCATACGGCGGGTCGTTTTTTTAGTGTCGCAAAAATCGGGCGGCGATGAGAAAGAGGGTTAGATGGATCTTGCCGACTCGAAACTAAAAGTCTAGCTTGGAAATCTCCGAATTGGTTGGTTGGTCATTTCGTCCCACCCAAGCCCGTAATGATACGGTCATAAAAATAATACATTTTGGGCTGAAAAGGAATCTTCCGTGTACGCTTGGATCTCAATTCCATTTTTTGAAGATCCTGTGATGTCATCGATAAATCGGAGATTGAGCGCTCTATCCTTAAAAGTGAACTTCGCATTCTGTTCTCATGATAGTAGAACATGCAGGTCAAAAGCACGATTGACTAAGCAGGCAGCAGACCGGCGAGCCAGATTTTCATGAAGCCGGGGTCCTCAGATCGCGCTGTTGTTATTTGAGGCTTTGGAGGTACAAGTTAAGATGGGAAATTAAGGAGTGCCACGCTCTACCCCGAAGCGGTTCTTCCGACAAGACGGCAGAACCAAACAAATGCACGCAAGATAGTATTGATAGTCACGCGAGTCTCTTTTTGCGGATTTGAAGGAAGAGAAGAAAATATCTATTAGAATATCCAATATTCGAGCTAACGAAGCCATTGCTGAGAGGCAGCCGAGTTCTTTTTTGGGGGATCGTTCCGAACACTGCAGAAAGGAAATTAAAGATTTACGCAAGCGTGATGGTAAAAATGTGGGATGCATTGCACACTTGCAGCAAATGTTTCAAAAAGAGTTAACAGTGTGGGCATCAGCGTGGGCATCAGCGAGGACAGCACAGGTCAAGGCTGGTCACTCGGGCATATTTAGCGATATCAAAAAGAAGAAGCAGAGGGAAGATTTCTTTTTGGCACCAAGCCTGTTAGCGAACATGTTTTCGCGACCAGATTTTACGTCCAGGGGTGGCAGGCTCTGTCGACGGGGTTGTTGACATCACCAGGACATGGTCCGTCCGACTTGAATTTGGTTTCTTTGTGCATGCAAGCGATATCCACGCAGGTTATAGATGGCCTGGTATGTTATTATTGGGAAGCAAGGAAGTAGATCAGAGTGGATGCTAGGAATGCAAGAAAGAAGCCGTCTGTGATATGTGCGATCGCGTAGGACAGTGCAGGTTGTCCGCTAGTGACTATTATATCACCCGAGTTAGTTTTTTTTTTTTTTGGATGGTGGAGGGAAATCGATTGAAATTTTAAAAAACACCTCGGTGACATCTGTATCTAGATCTACTCACAAGGGACAACAGGTACTTACTTGAGTAATATCAATACTCCTTTCTCCTTGCATTCACGCGAGACTATACGGAATCCGACAACCGTCGGTCGTATCATTCATTATAATTTTTTGGCTCCGTGGTGCGTAGGACTCGACGACGAGTCCCTCAAGTGCACGTTTAGGGCGTAGCGCCACCACCCAGCTGGATTGGTTTATCGAGCTCGCGCGGCGTTAAGCAAGAAAGATACCCCTGTTTCGAACGTCCTGGCTGTGAACAAATTAATATTAATTCTGGTTTTCTGGTGTTTTGACGTGCATCAGCCAATTCAGGTCGGCATTCCCCTCCTGCTCTCATGTTGATTCCGTTGATTCTTAAAGGCCCATGTACGCCTGTCTGCAAGCAACCAGACTCACAGCAGTGCCTCCTTCCCGCACAGGCTTCTTCCTGTGAAATTTTTTTATCTTCGACGGTCTCGAACAATCTTCGAATTACCCTTCCTCTCAGCTGCCAGCCAGCTGGTTCATCCGGACGACAGGTGAGTCTCTTCTCTCCTCTTGCTTTTCCCTATTTATTTCTTTTTTCCTTCCCTTTGTCGTGTGTGGTGATTTATATAAACTTGGTCGCCTGGTCTCCATCTCGAAGTTGAAGTCGATGTCGATGTCATTGTAGCGACAACGCATTTGCATCGCATTTCGTCACCGCTGTTGCGAAACACCGCAGACGTCAAGCGTAAACACATTTTATTCACACACCCTTGACGAAGACATTCCTCTTTCTATTCTTTCAATTCTCAACATATGTCGAATATTAACATCTCTCACTCTTCCACAGAAATCCTAAATTATCTCTCTTCCCGTCGGTGAACGGTAAAAATCACCACCCCACACACAATGGGTTATACCCACGACATCTTCCATGCGCTGCAAAAGCGTGCCAACAAGTGTGGCTCCGTCACCAACCAGAAAAATGATCAGGCCATTGGTTCCGCTACTACCGCCTCCAACTCTCTGTCAGGCTTCTTGTCCTCTTTGATTGTCAATGGCATCATTTTCGCCATTATGCTTCTTCTCTTCCTTATCCTGCGAAAATCCCAAAGACGTCAATACGCTCCTAGAACCTATGTTGGTACCATCAAGAAGGAGAAGAGAGCGGATCCTCTGCCGGACGGAATCTTCTCTTGGGTCGGTCCTTTGGTCAAAATCAAGTGAGTGTATTTCGAAAAGATACCCCCATGGTAGGGTTAACTGATGCTAACATGACGCCAGTGAATCTTACATCATCGAAAAGACCTCACTGGATTCTTACTTTTTCCTTCGGTACCTCAAAATCTCCATTGTCATGACATTTGTTGGATGTCTCATCACATGGCCGGTCCTCTTCCCCCTCAACCTCACTGGCGGTGCTGGACAGCAGCAGCTCGATTCACTCGCCATGGGCAATGTTCGAAAGACCGATCACAAAAACTGGTATTGGGGCCATGTTTTGGTCGCCTACGTATACTTTGGATTCATCATGTTCACCATATACCGCGAGATGATGCACTTTGTCGCTGTCAAACAAGCCTACCTCTGCTCGCCAATGTATGCCAACAGAGTGTCTGCCCGTACTTTGCTCGTCACATCCATCCCGGATAACTACCTCAGTGTTCCCCAACTTTTGAAGTTGTTTGACAATGTCGCTCGCATCTGGATCAATACCGATGCCAAGGAACTCGAAGAGCTCGTTACACAGCGCGACAAGCTCGCGCTTAAACTTGAAGGCGCTGAAGTCAAATATATCAGATTGGCCGACAAGAACCGTAGAGCTGCTATTAAGAAAGGGACAGCCGGCGAAGGCGATCCCGAGCCTGGATCCGTTGGTGCCAGATGGGTTCCAGCCCAAAAGCGACCAACTCACAAGCTCAAGTTTCTCATCGGCAAGAAAGTTGATACCATTGACTACAGCCGATCCGAAATCCAATCTATGAACGCCAAGATCAAGGATCTTCAAGCTCGTCAACGAACCGACAAGGTCCCTCAATTGAACTCTGCATTCATCGAATTCACGACTCAACAAGCCGCTCAGATTGCTTTCCAATGTCTTGCCAGCAATCTCCCTCTCCACATGGCTCCTCGATACATTGGAATCACCCCTAATGAGATCGTTTGGTCCAGTTTGCGTCTCAAGTGGTGGGAACGACTCGTCAAGATCACCCTCGTTACCGGCTTCATTGCTGTTCTTGTCGTCTTCTGGTCTATTCCCGTCGCAGTTGTTGGTACAATCTCGAACATCAACTATCTCACATGTCAACTTCCGTGGCTCAGTTTCATCGACAAGATTCCAAAGGCAATTTTGGGTGTTATCACCGGTTTGCTTCCTTCTGTCATGTTGGCAGTCCTAATGGCTCTCCTGCCAATTGTTCTTCGATGTAAGGATTCACCACTTCTTATAAGCTCAGCATCAATACTAATTTTCCTTTATAGTGTGTGCAAGACTTGCTGGGAAACCATCTTTGTCCACTGTCGAATTGCACGTCCAAAACTCCTACTTCGCTTTCCAGGTTATTCAAGTCTTCCTCATCACTACGCTTTCATCTGCTATCGCTGGTTCCGTTCAGGATCTCGTTGGACTTACCAATCCCACCCAAATCACGAGCTTGTTGGCCACAAATATTCCAAAGGCTTCCAACTTCTATATCTCCTATATGATTCTTCAGGGTTTGTCCGTTTCTGCAGGCGCTCTTCTTCAAATCGTCGGCTTGATTGTTAGTAAACTTCTCAGTTTTATCCTTGACAGCACTCCTCGCAAGAAGTGGAACCGATGGACCAAACTCTCCGGCCTTGGATGGGGAACAGTCTTCCCAGTCTATACCAACATCGTCGTCATCGCTTTGACGTATGCTCCAATCGCGCCGCTCATCCTCGGATTTGCCACCGTCGGAATTTCCCTATTCTATCTCGCTTACAAGCACAACCTCTTGTTCGTCTACGATAACAGCATTGACACTAAGGGTATGGTCTATCCTCGTGCTTTGTACCAAACTCTTACCGGCCTCTACCTCTCCGAGGTCTGTATGATTGGTCTCTTTGCACTTGCAACAACCCTAGGTCCTCTTATCTTATCGGTTATCCTCCTTATCCTCACCATCCTCTTCCAAATTGCTCTTACAAATGCCTTTGGACCCATGTTAGAAGCCCTTCCACGTAATCTCCAGATTGCTGAAAATACCCCAGCAACAGCTGGTGAGGCTGCCGCCGATGCGGAAAGCGCTGATCATGGCGAGAAGGTTGCAGCCACAGCCATAGCTGCTGATGCACAACAAAACGCTGGAATGTTCAAGAAATTCTTCAGGCCAGACCTCTATGCCAACTATCTTTCCGCCAAGGGTCTCGTTCCTCAGGACGATGTCGAGTATGTTTACTCGCATGAAGACCGTGAAAATGCCTACGTTCATCCTGCTGTTTCTTCCCCTGAGCCCGTTCTTTGGTTCGCAAAAGATGAGGCTGGTGTCAGCAAAGAAGAAATCGAAGGATGCCAGGCCTTTGACATCGTTGTTAGCGACGAGTTCGCTTGGATCGATGAGAAGAGCAAGCTCCAATGGGAGCCAATTGTCGATGATACACAGGTCAATCCTCCAGATTACCAGGAGAAGCCACCAATCTAAACGGGTTAGGCAATGACTGATATTCTCTTTAATGCTTCAAACATTCCTCTTTAATGACTATGATTTTTAACTTGATAAAACATCTGGGTGTGGATCTCTCTTTTTGTGCAGAGATGAGTCTGCGACGAAGAAATCCGCCTCTGTCTGATTATGGACCAAAATTTTCTTAAAAACGCACACGTGCTACTTTACTTCTTGAAAACATAATTTTTCTCTCGCTTCACTTCATAACGACCCATGCTTCTTTTATTTGTCGAAGCTCTGTTTTTGAAGCGGTATCTTTTGATTTCCATTCTTGTTTTTGAAAAGCGCTCAGAGATATCTTGTAACGTACACATATAGGCTATGCAAACCTAATGAATATTGCTAATGAACAAAGAAAGAAGTTTGAAAGGATTGTGACTCTTTGATATGCCCCTACCCTTGGAATGCAAGAATGTTCTTGAGCTCTCTCTGGCAGACAGCTCTAATCGTTGCAGGAACGGTTTGTCGAGACGATGTTCTAATTGGGTCAACAGCCTCCAAATTAGGCTAAATACCCACCGAAGCGGAGCAGATTACAATGCAGATTGCTGGGGACTAGGTAACAATCGACCTAGAGTCGTGTAAGCTTTTGCTGTACCGCTGGTAACGAATATGAAATACCATAGTTAATGGTTGTGCTAGAATGTTCTTTCTTTATAAGTTGATACCCGAGGGCAAGGGGCAGGATAGGTGGGATTTCCAGCTTTCCCGCTCCGAACCTACAACCAGCGCAAGCAAATCACTTTTAGCTTTTTGGGGACTAAGGGAAAAACGGTAGGCTGCAGTGCCAGCTCACTTTAACCGGCCGATGGAAATGGTTTTCGGCATGGTAGCGAGCGTGGACTCGAGCTAGCGGGGTTGTAATGGAGGGGTTTGTACGTAGACGTAGCCCGAGATGGTTCGCACATTGGCTCCACTTCTTTGACACGCGCACACGCACAAAAAAGAGGGTTAACTATAAACGGGACGGGGCGTATAAAGCCGTGTTCTATTGTCTTCTTTGCTTTCAGAGCTTCTATCCGATATATTCTTTCATCTTGCTCTCGTCGCACGACTGTATTTACTACGATACTTTGAATTGTTGCATTTAGAGATCACAACACGCATATAGCCTCGGATATATATAGTGAAACGTTTGAAACGATGTCCGCGCCAACTCTAAAGCCCAATGTCGGGGTATACACCAACCCCTCACACAAGCTGTACATTGGCGAGGCGTCGCCGAGTATCCAGGATATCGAGTCGGAACAATTGCTCCAAGATGGAGAGGTAGTTTTGGAGATGAAGGCAACAGGGATATGTGGTAGTGATATTCACGTATGTTAGCCCTTTTCCCCGCCATTGCCATTCCCATGGCAGGTTTGTAAGACGGCGATATCTAAAGAATGTGGCGTGTGTATCATGTGGTTGGGAATAGTTTTGGGAGCACGGCAGGATAGGACCGACCATGGTTGTCGAAGACGAGCATATTCTCGGACATGAGAGCTCTGGTGTCGTCGTCAAGGTACACCCTAGCGTTACGCATCTAAAACCTGGTGACAGGTCAGTCAGTCAGCCTTGGATACGTAGCATCAAATTCGGATTGTGATTCGATAGCACTGACACACATACGTCCGGCGGATTAATAAAGGGTTGCTATCGAGCCAACGATTCCGTGCTTTAAATGGTAAGTTCCGATATCGATTGAATGAAAGAGGGGAAAAAAATCAAAAGAGTCTCAAAAATGGATCTCATGCTAACCGTTTTATCAATTCAGCGTTCCTTGCTTGACGGGCCGATACAATGGTTGCGAAAACGTGCTTTTCAGGTCTACGCCACCTGTGCCCGGTCTCCTCAGACGATATATTGTAGGTCACTAGCGCTATAGCCCGCCCTCACATATTTTCTCCAAAGGATGCATGCATCATGCAGCTAGTTTTCCTGTCGGCAACATTAACCCACCCTTGTCCGGTTTTTAGGTTCACCCAGCCCAGTGGTGTTTCAAACTCGAAGGTTTATCCTACGAGGAAGGCGCCCTCTTGGAACCAATTTCGGTTGCGCTGGCCGGTATTGAACGAGCACAGCTCAAACTCGGAGACAGTCTGCTAATTTGCGGCGCTGGTCCCATCGGCCTCGTCACCCTGTTATGCGCCAGGGCCGCCGGGGCGACACCAATCACAATCACTGATATCGATGCTTCGAGACTCGAGTTTGCCAAAAAGCTTGTACCCTCGGTTAATACTTTCCAGATCCCACTCGGAGGGCCGGATGCCACACCGGAAAAACTGGCGAAGGCTATCAACAATAGCTTTTATTCTACGGATGGACATCCCAATGTTGCCATTGAATGCACCGGAATTGCCTCGTCGATAGCGACGGCAGTTTATGCTTCCAGATTCGGCGGGACGGTGTTTGTCATTGGGGTTGGGAAGGATGTGGTTGAGATGCCCTTCATGGCATGTAGCGTGAAAGAGGTTGATTTGAAATTCCAGTACAGATACTCGAATCAGTGGCCTAAGGCGATAAAACTAGTCAAGAGCGGATTATTGGGAGACGTTAAGATGCTTGTCAGTCATAGGTTTACGCTCGAAGAGGCGGAAAAAGCATTTGAGACCGTAAAGGACAGATCTAACAAGAGCATCAAAGTCATGATCACAAATGAATAGGTGAATCAGCACCAAAAATATCTTTGGTAAGGCATTGGCGAAAATTTCGGATCTTTTGCCAACTAAGACAGGCATTCCGGTACATTTATGTGGTGTGTGACCCTCTATTGATGTTTGTGAATTTTATTGGTCAAGGAATATTCAATCCAACTTTTTGTTTCTCTGAGAGAATCAAGATTCGAGGCGGGGTCCCATTGTACTTACTCACCGATCTATCTTGAATGGGATCGATTGAACGTATCCTTTTGTTCCCTAGAAAATACATTTGTTACTTTACTATTCAGGATAATCTAGTTTCCGAAGAGTCTCAGAGTGCCAGTTTCTTTGTCTCGATGCAAGATGCATGTGGTACTAAGTAGATATTCTGATCAGCCTCGGATAAAGCAATGAACTTGTGGAAAGCACTACCACCATTCAAGTAATAAATTATCCTTTCGGAACCTTTAGCTGCAGGAACCAATCTCGTCTCCGACAAGAAAGACACTTTTATGTATTCTCACAGGAATCAACTGCGCTAAGAAAAATTGCAACATTTCTCAACACAAATTGCTATGAAACCCAACGTTGTTAGAAGACTATCGGTTTCTAATAATCAACGAAATTACAGTAGCTTTCTTAGTCAACGACGACAGATTTTCTTTTGGAGCAGAGTTTATTAGACGTTTATCTTAGCCTCACACTAGGATAAATTAGAGTTTAATACCAAATGTCAATTAAACTAACACCTTATACATCGTTTAATAAGGAGTGTGATAGTGTTCGCTTATCTCTGCAGCTCCGTTGTATTTCACATTGTAATCGCGAGGCGCTTGGACCAGCGAGCTCCTGATAATTTGATAGGTAACAGTAATCTCTCGCTGCGGAATAAATTATGTTTGGTTTCAAGAACTCTAGCTTTGCATGCCTGAATTAGGTGGATTATTTTCTAACTAACGTCTAGGACATAGTATATGAAAGAAAAAATTTTACACCTACAGATCCACAGATTCTGCATTCGAATTCTGCAGTGTCTTTTTTAGGGTTACTATTTTCAATCACGAGTCTAGCCTCGGGCTGCAAACCCATGGATGCATTAATTGGTAAGCCGTCGTATAATCACGACAAGGGAGTTGCTAGCGCTAGAGGATGCAAAGACTGTTTAGGTGTTTCATACAACAATTGATAGCCCTGGCCCCTATCGATAGAGATGTCGCCACAGTTAGATAAGCCCCTGCACAGGCCGTAGTTGGGTTGTTGGAAATATCATTACAACCATGGCCTGGAGCTACAACCATGTCTGCGGGGATGACCGTTTCGAGCATTTCCCCGGAAAATATTAACATGAATCGAATTCTCTCCTCAGTAATCTGTAGACTCGGCTCCCGCAGTCTCAGACTATTTTCGCCAATGATCAGTACCGGATGAGCCGCGACTAATAATCTGAGGCAAACGGGACTAGTGCAGCTGATTTCTCAAAAGCCAACAAGTGGTAACATCTAAAGATTGGAGGACCTAGTAGCGCAAAGAATCCCACCCCTAGTGAGACTTGTGCAGAGGAGCGTTGTCGCCCAAACAGTGAAGTGATTTCTTAGGCAGAAGTAAGCGGCTGTATGGTTGGGAGTGCCTTTGGTAAGGTTGGCTACAGATAACTGACAGCCGTTTGACTTTTTTTGGTTCTTTATCGTGTTCTGCGTAGGTAGCCGAATGTCGTCTGCCGTCTCTAGATCAGTATTGGAAATGCGTATGTGGGTATCCTTCGTAGGAAATGAACACCCTTTGTCACCGAAGTGCGCTGGTACCAAAATATTGTCATAGAGTTTAATCTTTTCCTTCCACTTCCTTCTCTTCAAGAACAAAAGCCCACCTTTACGCTCTTTAGATTATCCCCTTAAATATTTTTGCCTCCCTTTCTCTTCTCTCTCATCTTCTTTTCTCACTGCTATTTCTCTGCCTTGTAGCCATAAAAAAAATCGGTTACCGGTAATACTAGGTCACCGTTCGAGAATCCAACTTTTTGGCAACATGTTAGTATACTATTCCCTGCAAAACCCCTTTGCCCATCACTCGCACTCGTATTTTATATGATCACCAATTTTTTATCCGCTTTGCCTGTGGTGCGGGTGATTTTGGGTTTCTAGGTGCTTTGAGCATCTGGTTATGATTTTGCAATGTTGTTGATATTTGTTTCAACACACTTCCACTTCGTTTTCCCCCGACGGTATCCTTTCTTACTCGCATCATCATCACTTACTTACTATATCTCTTGTTCTTCGTCCTATACACTAACTGCAAGCCATTCCTTCTTCATAAATCACAGAGCGCCTTAGCGTAAAAAGTCATTCGTTAACATCAAATTTCCATAAGAAAAGATTACATCAGCAAATCTCGAACAGATCTTAGTAAAATATATCATCGACATACCTCTTCTGAAGAATAGCAAACACCTATACCTCCAATTGAATAGAAAGATAGAGTATAATCACATAATATACCCTACTATCATGGGTCTGGTGAGCAACATTGTTGCCGGGCTGCTCCAGCCTAGCTGGTTCAACTTCTTCCTCTTAGTCTCGGTATTCTTGGTCTACAAAGAAATCCAATTCTATATCAAGAAGGTTAGATATATTTCCCTTGCTTTTGTGGCACTACTACTCTTGCACTTCTATAGAGCGCCCAAAAAACTTTCAGGTTGCTGATTCGCTTTAAAAACAGGTCAAAGTTCCTGTTGTCGGAGTTCCGTTCCCTGGATACATCGGCTCTTGGTTTGGAGGCATCTGGTTTGTTCGTTACGGCCACGATGTCATTCGCGCAGCATATGATTCTGGAAAATATACCGTCTTCCAAGTTCCAATGCTTGAACGAATGCTTGTTATCGTCACCACCAAAGAGTTGATGGAAGAGCTCAGTTATGCAGACCCTTCTGAGTTGTCTTTCTACAAAAACATTGAAACCGTAGGTGGCTCTTTCATATATTTGGTGATGTATGTCAGCATCTAATAGATAATGGCGACTATTAGGACTTTCAAGTACAATATACAATGTCAAGAGAGGTTCATACAACCACCTGGCACATCCCATATATTCATGACAAGTTGACCAAAAAACTCAACAAGTCTTTGGATGTGATGCAAAGTGAAATGTTCAACGCCGTCGGCCTCTTCTTGGGGAATTCCAAAGGTCACACTGTTAAAGCCAACGTCATGGAAACATTCTTGGATATTTTGACTCGTCTTTCCAATCGTTATTTTGTCGGGAAACCGCTCTGTCGCAACTTCGAGTACATTCACACTGCCAAAGAGTATGCCAAGGATGTCGCCATCTGTGGAATAATAATTCGCCTTTGGCCTGACTGGTTGAAACCCTTTGTGGCTCGATTGTGTTCGAGGATTCCGAAGAATCAAGTCGCAGCCATGAAGTACCTCGGTCCCATGATTGAACAGAGACGTGACAAGATGGAGTTGTTAGGCAAAAAGTGGCAAGATCGTCCGGTAATTGGAAGCTGTCTTTTGGATTGGTATTTCTGTAAACGTATGCTAATTTCGTGGTTCGATAAAGGATGACTATCTCCAATGGATTATGGATGGTGCAGTTGAGAATTTTGGAACTTGTGCCGACACGAGAGACATCATGTTACGATTGATGTTCTTAAACTTCGCGGGTAAGCGGCGTCGTGTTGGAAAACGTTTTGATAGAATGGTCCTGTGTTAACTGACACGATTTGTGTCACCAGGAAATCACACCAGCGCTGAAACGTTCTGTATGGTTCTCTACCAGCTGGTCAACCGCCCCGAGTATATTAAGACTCTCCGAGATGAGGCTGTTGAGATGGTTGGAAAGCATGGGTACACTGCTCAGGCATTCAACATGATGTCTAAAATTGATTCCTTCACAAGGGAGTGTAGTCGCTTCGTATCGCTCGGACCAAGTAAGTAAATTATGCTTTTTAGCATCCAGAAAATCCAATTGGTCAACATGCTGATATAGGCTTTCATAGTTATCATCACGCGCACAGCACAAATTCCCTATACTCTTGGAGATGGTACTTTTCTTCCCGTGGGCACTCAAGTCTGCATGCCGCACCACTCCGTCCACAACAACCCTGATATTCCATTGTATGCCGACCCAAGTTTCGATGGACTTCGATTTCACAATATTCGTGAAGCCATATTGAAGGAGAATCCAGAAAACAAACAAGCCCATCGTACTGAACTCTGGACCGCCACTTCCACTCAGCAGCTATTCTTCGGTAACGGCCGTCATCCATGTCCTGGACGCTTCTTCGCCTCGACGCAGTCGAAAATGCTCCTTCACTATCTTTTGACAAATTACGAGATGACGGTTGATAGCGAGTCGCAATACGAACCTCACACTTGGCAGACTATGTATATCCCCAACGTATTTGCCAATATCAACTTTACTCGTTTGACGGACCCTGAGCCTGGCGTCAAGGAGGAGATTGCCTTTGACCTCACCCCAACCTCTTAGGTTGGCCTATCGACCTTCCCTTAACCCGACTCGAAATTGTCCACACGCGGCTTTTTCAACAGATCTATTCTTTTCAATACGTTTATCATCGAATCGATTGACCTATTCTTTTCTCTCACTTCCATTTGATTTTTTGGAAATTACCGATTGTTCCAACACCATCGTTATGAAAGAATATCGGAAATCGATCCTTCCTCTCATCCTCGCATCAACCCCCAACGAAGCTTTCTCCAGAACCGCACTTTCCACCCATCAGGTATCCTTTGCCTTGTATCGTCAGTTAACATCTTCTGACCCACTACTTTAATATCTGCGTCAATAACCGATCCTGCCCCTTCAACAATATTGTTTTTCGCATATTATTATCGTCTGTTGTTTTTACCTTTTTCAAGGTTATCTGCATACTGTATATACATTATTTATGTATTACGAGCTAGCGACCAGGTACGACGCACACTCCAGCTTATCGTGTTCGCGAGCACCACCTTCTCTCTGTTTTTGGAATATAGCGAGGAGCTCAGGCGATCAATATAATTTTTTTTTTTTTGGTTAACTGCTTGAGTATTTACTCGTATCAATTTTTGTGGTTACTTTTCAGGCTAACTAGAAGGGGTTTTGTGATTATTATGATCATTTATATGGCATACAGAAAAATTTAATAAAAATTGAGTAAAAAAAAGTATTGCATTGTTACCCAGATTGTATTTCACGTGGGTAATAATGTGCAGATAGCCTGATTGATACGGAGTACTTTTTAAACATGGTTTTTACAACTTTCATAGACAGATGGTATCCGGAACTCGGTAGAATTGTCATTCGACAGCTTTCTACCTTAAAATACGGCATGGCAGCTTTCTTGTCAGACCATGATCGCTCGATCCATTGATCTCATTAGCATCGAAGTAATTGAGGTGCAGTCGTTCAAGAGGAAATGTATGTGTTGTTCGTGGGTTCCAAGTTGGGAGGAGGAACAAGGGTGTTCTGGCTGTTGATTGGTGCCACCATCCTAAGCGCAGAGTCTGAAACGACCTCCTCGAACGGAAGAATGGAGGAAACGACAGCGCCAACCAATACAGTCCCTCGCACCAAATTCCCTTCCAGACGGCTTCTCAGCAAATCATCACGGTTGAGTCGGAGCTCACGGTCGCAAGAGGACCCTCCAAAAATAATGCGAGCATGGGGTGGAGACTGAAAGAGAGCCGCACGGAAATCAATTCCATGAGGAAGCAGGGCTTGAATTCCGGATGTCGAAACGCGTCTGGATGACTGGAGCTTGTACTATTCTGAGCACGCGCCTGGACCGAACCCCAGCAAGAAGAACTTTTCTGCACAAGCTTCCCTTCATGGAAGAGAGCCTGGGCTTGCAATCTTGACTACTGGTACATTGCTTACTTGCTTTCCAATCCCACCTGATATTGGTCGGTACATCTCAGTCCCAGCGCGAAGCGTAATGAGACCTCCGAAAAATTGAGTATCCTATTCTTAGGACGGTGTACCTTTCGCGCCCGACAAGGCGACCAGACACCTTTTTCAGCTATACGAGTTACTATGAATACATACATTCATATTTCGGAAAATTACCTAAAACGTCAATAAGACCTGTTTTGATGCATTGAGAACTCCGAAAGTGGGGGTATGCTGGCCGCCTCGCTTGAGATCCCATGCCAGGGTCGATCATGCAAGCAGGGGCACCCACCGCGAACACAGGTCGTGCTTCTGTTGAAGAATGCATGGAAGGCTTGCCATTGGAAGTTGACAGGCGACAGCTCGACCTTGCCCTTGAATGATAACAAAAAGTGCTATCCAAAAAGATGGATGGTCTTCGTTGGCCAATCTGGGTATAAGTTCGAAGTGGTGCCCGCCTCACCGACCTACTTTTTTTTCTTCATACAGCACAGTCTGATACGAATTTTCTTAGTGTTTCGTCGCCTTTCTTTTCGTTTCTTCTTTTTTATTTAATATTCATTTCTTATCAAGACAGCTAGCTGTTGAACAAAAAGGTGCTGTGCACTTGAGCTTTTCTGATCTCCTATATCAATATTATTTTTCTAGTACTTTTCCTTTTTTTTGCTTGTCTGGGCAAATTTAAAATTTAAATTAGGGCATTTTATATCAGGGGAATACTTGGAATCAAAGAGCAAGAGAGATCCCTCAAACTGCCTGGTCACGCGTGGAACAAACAGAACAGTTGCAATTTAATTCTTCGAGGAAAAACCGTTGAGTGGGTTAAAACTTCAGAAGAAAATATCACGAACTTTGAGCTTGAACAATCTTCCTTCATCTTCAACTTCCCGTCTATCACAACCTCATCAACCAATCACAACTAGCTTTTCAAAATGGTCAACCTCCTTCGATTCGCCCGAGCGGTACCATGCACAAGTATGTGATACGATTTTTCTCTTATGGGAATTGCTTCTAGAACTATTACTAATAAAGATATTTTCCCCTTCTTAGAACCCCTCCTTGCTTTCGCAGCCACCGCTTTGATGATTTCCTTCATCTTCTCCACTGTTGTTGTTACAGCTGGTAAGAAAGATAGCAGCAAGGGCCTCTACATCGTCTCTTTCGACTATGATCTTCCACCAATGAGTAGCAATGCAATTTCTAAGCGTCAAAACGATAAAACGACCACTATCAGTCAGACAAGAAGCATTGCAACGGTATCTCAAGTTATGACCGTCCCAGCCGCCACCGATGCACCCACCACAATGATGCCAACAATGATGCCAACCTCATCTGCCCCAATGATGGCAACTCCAACTCCAAATATGATGCTTCAAGAAAAATTCAAGCAAACTGTCCAATCTCTCATCGCAGATGACAACATGAATGCCACCGTCACCTTCAACCAGGCCCGTGTTGGCTACAGCGGCATTTGCGTCGAAGTCACCTCTAACGAGGGCATCAAGGGTTCCCAATGGATGTGCGGAGCCGTCAACACCACTGAAGTCCTCGGTGCCACCGCTGGCGGCGATCCTTTCGATCTTATTGGTGTTGCCGTTTACTATAAGGACAAGGTTGCCTTCGCTCTCCCATGGTGGGTGGCTACTGTCTGCTTGGGTATTGCGATGCTTTGCCAGATGGTTTTGGCCATCCCATTGCTCCCCATCCCGCCTGTCGTGCAAAAGGTTGCCGCGGTCTTTGCCGTTCTCGGATGCATGGCTTTGCTTGGAGGATTGGTTTTGGCGCACGTGGCTTCGAGCACCGTTGCTTCCCTCACTTACACCTTGACTATGGGAACTGTCAACGCGCATGTCGGAAGGATGAACCAAGCCCTCGGATGGTCTGGTTTTGCTCTATCCCTTCTTGCTTCCATTGCAATCTGGGTTGTTGTTGCCGCTGAGATGGCCGTGGAGAGAAGTGAGAGAATGTTCGATCGGGCTGCCGATTCTGCCATCAACAAGCTTGAGTCAAAGATCTCTTATGACATTCCTCCGTCGAACAGAAGCGTCAGCGGATCCAGCACTGCTAGCAGTGGTCTTGGAAGATCGTTGAGGAACAACGGTCCTGATGTTCTTAGAGGATTGGCTAAGGCTAAGACAAGAGGTGAAGCCCTCAACGCTGTTGCTGGAGGCCTCAGAACTGAGAAGATCTCACAC
Organism: Dactylellina drechsleri; assembly: GCA_036971345.1. Classification (NCBI taxonomy): domain Eukaryota; kingdom Fungi; phylum Ascomycota; class Orbiliomycetes; order Orbiliales; family Orbiliaceae; genus Dactylellina; species Dactylellina drechsleri. Next base: position 819,227 of record JAJTUB010000002.1, read on the forward strand.
CCTCACCTGATGGTCTAGGCTTGGACTGAGAATTGACTGGGTATTAGAGTAGAGGGATAAGGAAGTTTTCTTTTTCAAAAAAAAAAAATCATTGTTCAAGTTTATATCATGGTTCTAGTTATCCTAGGCAGTCTTTAGTTTCTTCTGTTACTTCATTCATTACGAATCATTGCATTGCGTGGACTGGGTCTCTCTTTCAATCTTTTATTTTTCCTTTAGTACCTACTTTGTCTTCAGTTTCTCGAATATTCTGATTAATTTTGTATCCTAATCTGACAAAAGCAGCTCAAGGAACCTTTTACGCTAAAAAATAAAAATATTATAAGTATATAAATCTTTCAACATAGTCTATGTGATTCGTGATATCGATCGTAGAACTACTGTCTAAATCCGTTGTTAATCATGGCTGCGCCGCCGCTTACCCCTTGAACGACATCGGGGAGAGACTGCGAGAGGAGGTAGTCTCTCATTCCTTTCGGATTGAGCTTCAGATTTGTTTTCCTAGAGAGTTCAACGGCAATCATGCCGGCTACAGCGGGGGCACTCATCGATGTTCCAGACATGCTATAAGTAGAACTAAGGCGATATTTAAACCTGGTTAGACACGGTTGGAACCACAAGCTTTTTAGGGGAGACTTACTCAACGCCGTCCTTCCAGGTGCTGATAATATCAACACCTGGGCCGTGAACAGTGACACATGGGCCATAGTTTGATTTGAAATTATTCTTCAAACTCATTTGAGCATCTTTAATATCACTAGCTCCCACGGTTACAATGGGTAACTGCTTTGAATACCTAGCCGGGCGATTCATACAAGCGTCCTGACCTTCATTACCAGCTGAAAATGCAACATGAATTCCAGCGGCTATCACTCGCCTGAAAGCTTCGAATTCAGCGTTATATTCACCGACATTTGAGAATGATGCGCTGATAACGGAGCCTATACACCAGTTTAGCATAATATTGTTGAATTTTTGAACATGGAATAATCTTACCTCTGAAATTAGTGTTATTTTTACGTTTGTTATGCTGGGCTAGAACGGCTTCCATGCCTTGAATAACGGTATTGCTATCAGCGTCCTTACCAAGAATCTTAACACCCCAAAGGCTTGCGCCCTTTGCGACCCCGTAGGTATTAGACCCAACAGTTCCAGCACAGTGAGTCCTGAGACGTTTGTTAGTAGGTGGTTCCATCACCTTGTTTGAAGGTGTACGTATAATCTAATGATGCGACGCTTGAGTGTTGTTTCACCTTGCGCCCTGTAGAAATTCGCTCCAGATTCCAGGGAGCGGTTTTCTGCTGCTTGGTTGGTCTTTGCGTTTGATCTTGGCTGTTATAGTCTTGCTGTTGATTGTTGCTATTATAGAGTTGCCGCTGATTATTATTATTATAATATCCTTGCTGTCTCTTTTCCAGATCTAGAGGATCGTAATTGATAGTTTTATTGGGTGGGATATAATCAGTGTTAATATGGACATCGTACGATACCGGTCTGATCGGATCCACCGCTACGATACTAGAGTGCGATAACATGCGGGTGCTCTCTGATCTCTTCATTTTTAGAGTGAATGTCCTTATATGTGTTCCTGAAGATACGATGTGCCCGCTGTCTTCGGACTTCCAGGAACTAATTTCAGCATTCCTACCGTAGCTTGAAGCTTTGAAGTTTGTATTCTCCTTCGCTTCGATACCGAGGTCGGAGAAGACTTCCTTCCATGGCCGTTTCTCGTCTTCTGCTAACATGACTATATAATTATCTGTAGAATTGTTCTCGGACTTTTGGGCTGCTGGAGCTGCAAGGGTCGCTGGAATCACGACTAAGCTTAAAAGAAAGGAAATAAGAATGCCTCCGAACTTCATTTTCCAAAGCGAATACTAGACCTGAAGAAGTATGAACGAACATGAGTAATAAAAATCGGATTAATGAACGGAGATCTAGGAAAGAATCGAATATATGACCGGCGTGCGAGGACTGGACCAGCCAAAGAGTGAGTTTAACGAGAGGAAGAAGAACTACAATAATGACGAGGACATTGATTGATCGGAGAGAATAGTTGACCCAACCATGTTGATATAATATATTATTATATTCGAATATTCTCAGTGTCCAAAAACCAAAAGGCTGAGTGTTTCAATGCGGTAACAGGGTCCGTTTCCATATTTCCAGATGTAGTTTAGATTTCAAGTTCAGTTAGTTTCAGTGGTCCTGAATTAGCTAAATGCTCACCAGAAAGAGGAGCGAAACTGACGCGAGACCAGACTTTAGACTGGGAGCTAGCTATAATGGGAATTTCAGAGGAAAGAATTTACACAGGAAAAGGGCTTAAAGTCGGCACGGTTGGGGTATGCGATGCAATGCTTCAAACAACTTGTTGCAACTGCAAGCCTGGAGTTTGTGAAATATATAGTCGGATTGGCTCTAGTATGGATTATGCAATATATGTAGAGGTAACAGTATATCAGCATATGGTCATATCATGTAAATTAGCCAAGAGAGCTGATCGATTGGTGATCTAACAATAGATGGAAACCAAGCTGGGCTCATAAATATTTTGCGGAGCGGTCACCAGGAACTTGCACGGCATGCGAAGCTTGAGACAACATCGCCTGAAATGCAAAATACTTTTTGCAGTCTTGACCCCCAACACTTATGGCAAATCACCTGGCTGTCTATTGGTGGCATAAGAGCCCGCAACGCAAAATGGTAACCAAGCAGAAACTCTATTAGGAAGCTATAAAAAAATTATCTCAACCAGAGCGCCGAAAGACAGCTAGAAGAACGAGATAGAAAAATGAAGAGCAAAAAGAAAGATCACATCTTCCGAATCCGGGAATCGAACCCGGGCCTCTTCGGTGAGAGCGAAGGATCCTAACCACTGGACCAATTCGGATTAGCTTTGTATGACTATTCAACGTCAAATTGTGTTATATTTTTAGTATAGAGTCAAAGTTTTCCAACACATCTTGGACGAGTCGTCTACTGGACAATGAATCTCTCGAATTCCCACCTACAGATTTTTAATGCTATGTTGGTCCTAGTCACTAGTCATACCCTTGTATCAATAGTTTATAGAGCAAGGACTAAGCGCTCAGCTTCTCTCAGAATCTTCAAACTTTGAACCAGGGTTATTGCTGAAAGAATTTAGCCAAAATAATTCCTTCATGGTCTGCTACTGAAATGTCAAGCCAGGACTAAACCGTGTTATTGCGATAGCAGTTCGTAATATACCCATATTCAAACCATTATAGATATTAAGCAGCGACATTGCAAACACTATTGAACAAAAAAAAAACTTTTGGGAGAGAGAAGCCAGTATACATCCCAAAACCTATACATCTACAAAATAAAAATCAAATCAGCACCAATATTGCAATTTCAAGCATCAGGTTTTGAATTGGATAAAAGTCCATGGAAGCCGGCTTTACATCACCATTTAACCCAACAGTGTCTAAGACGAGATTATGTTCACGTGATAACCAATGGCGTCGAAAGGTGGCCTGAAAACCGCAAAGGCACAGATATACTAGAAATTTTATTAAAATTCACTACCTAGCTATTGAAAATTTATAAAAATATAGCTTTATCTGGAAATTTCTTAAGCTTGAGCCTTGGTTTAGGTAGGTTATCAATATCCTCTTTTGCCAAAACTTCTTTTACAAATAGAAGATCTAGCCGCTGCCACAGAAATTAACACTGTATCACATAAGGCCTTGGATATCAACATCTTGTAAAATCCCTTGCAGATTTTATTTTATTATTTTTTTTTTTGTTTATGATATTTATGAATACCTCAGATTCAGCGTGGAATACCTCTCAAATCCTATAAATTCTATAATCAATATATAGATAATAGTTTTCTTCTAATCTCTAAGCAAACTTCTGAAAATCTTTATCAAAAAATTTAAAAATTTTTCCAATTGGCTGGGAAATACTCACTATTATTTTTTGAAATTAGTAAATGATAGTTCGGAATCGTCTGAGTCTTTGTTAGATCAGAAGCTTTTATAAGTATATACTACTTTTATTAATTAAGTCCCTACATTATAAATTTCATACCAACCCTTTGTAATTTAATTATGATTCTCAGAGCTATATATTTTTAATTTAAAAAAATGTAAATTCCTTGAGTCAATAATCTTTAAATTTTGTGAGCCTGGCTATTAATGAGCCCTCTAAACTATTTGCCACTTTTGTTCCAGAAATTTATGAAGAATAGCATAATGTTTTGCTGTGGTGATTGATAATTTAGGATTTTTAATCCGAAAATTGTATGAATGAGGTTGAAAAAAAATCTGTCCATATTTCAATGTGTGGAGACGCGAGTTTGCAAGTGAGGACTTGCTTTAAAGATTTATCGGAGGTTGTGGGGAAATGAGCTTTCTACCAACAAATAACAGCTGATGATTTAGGTTTATGAAATAGAATTGAGGGATTTTGGCACAGATGTCTCCGGGTTCATCTGGTTTCGATCGACAAACGGATATAGTACGTTTAGAAAAAAAGTTGAATATCAGTGTTTAAATGAGAGGAGCCTGTATGCTCGGGTCAGGGAAGCTGTTTGTTCTGAACCATAGCTGCGGCAGCTTATGGGCTGTGTGAATGGTGGTTCGATTGGATTTACTTATATTTGCTTCTATATAGAGTTTTTATTGTTAATTTCCTTACCGACAAATTTTTAGCGATTTCCGTGTTCTGAAAATACTTTCTAAGACCTGAGCAGAACCTCAGAAACTAATGTTAGAGGTTGTTGTGATATACAAACCGTTTCTCTGGTGACATTTCGCAGATCTGCAGATCTATATATTGCGGGTCAATTTAGTTCTTATGGTTTGCTTCGGGGGACCGCGGTCAAAATAGAGATAAATAGAAATTATCGATATGATTAAGATTTTCCTATCTTCTGCTCCTCGGAAGAATTGTTATATAGAACCTAGCTCCAGGTACCAGGTGCTAGTAAGTACATGCAGTGTTCCCAACTAGTCGTATGGAACGAGGAAGTTGCCAGAAACGACAAGCTAGTGAATTCATATAATACTAGGATCTAGATATCCCATACTTTGCAGCTTCAATTCAAATTCACATTCGATCTGCGAGAGCCTTTCGTGAAAACTGTTGTCAATCTGTTCGCGCTCAATTTTCGCGGTAGGAGATTTACATTATCAAGTAATGAAGCTTTTAGGTTGATTTTACGATTGTACTAATTGAGGTATGAATTCTGTATTTTTAGATTTTGAAATATTATCAAAATTGTTTTGAAGATGTATGATTTGATATTATTTTTTTAGAGTTCAAAGCCAGATTTTTGGCTAGTCGGTCTTGGGGGTCTTTAAATTTCATGGCTCTGTGGTGATGAATGATTCGCGAAGGTTTACTCTGCCTAAAGCTGCTGTAAAACTAGTGGGCTCTGGGCAGTTAATATATACTGTGATGGATATTTCAGTCAATATTATACCTATATAGCAGAGCAAGCTAGGCAGTGTCTTAATAGATACAAACATTTTGAGGAAGACCCTCGAGGTGGAGGAGCAAACATAATGGGTCAGCAATTTGCTGGTTAGCACGATCAATTTTGTGGATTAAAAATCATATGACCGGCATCCTAACCATTGGGCCAATTCGGACTTGAGGACTTTGGCTCAAGTTTGAACATCGGCATCGAGCTTTTGGAGGGCCAAAGTTGAGGTTGATCTGCGATTTGATTGGATCCCTTAGGTAGAAAGAAGCAAATTATGTCGGAATTGTGGCCAGCATCCTCTACAAGGGACGAGGGATGTCTGTCTTGGCATGCAAAATAATATATTTCATGTTGCACGAATACCCAAGTACTCAGGGTCGAAAACCTGATTATGTAACTTGCTCCAAATCTGAATCGTGGCATATGGGAAGAGGACTGCATATGCATTCGATTAACCGATTCATGAATCACTTGTGTAGATTTGTCCATTTGTGTTTGGTGTGTTCGTTTCTCAATTCCCCACGATTTTGTTCCGTCTTGGAGGGTTGACTGGGAGCACAAAATAAAAACGTTTAGAACCTTGTCATACAATATAGCTGAACAAGGGTTCTTAATGGTTCGAGCGTTTCTGTTGAGTAACAAGGAGGATTGGAAGCAACTTGAGCACACTAAACAGCACACTAAGCTTGAGAATGGAAGGCAGCTCTGGATTCCGACATTCAGAATGTGATTTTAGCCCGGGATGAAGCTCGACCCTGGCAAACGTGGGATGATACCTTTTATCAATTTCTATCGATAGGGACACAGATTTGTCTTACTCCCAGGTTCTCATCACCGTAGGAATTTTTTTAAGTAGTAGCGATATCGCGTGAGCTGCAGGATGCAGCGGCAAGGTGAACTGAACAAGCGAATCGGCCGTCTTGTTGGTCTATCAACCTCAGAGCGACCCTGCTGTTGCATAAACTGTTGGATAATACTCTACTCACATTTGCGTAGCGAAGACGACATTCTGGCTTGTGAAAATTTTTTGTGATCCCCGGGGTAATTTCTGATATACCTTGTAGATAGAATGTGTTCGAAGTTTCTTAAATGGTGTATTCTCCCCCAAAAACAGGATGGCGTGGGGACTGAAGCCTAAAATTTTGGTGCTAAGAAACCCTTCTACCGCCGTTCTGATCACTCACACGACCCTTACCATGGTAGATCCCACGCTGTAGCAGTAGACTTCTTTCGTCGAGATAAGTTTTCAACCTTCTTCTGCCCTTAATTTCAACATCAAGGGCGACATTAGAAGATTGTGATTATCAACTTTTACCACGAGGAAAGACTTGTTTCTGCCGGCACAAGCCCAGAAGCCATTATCACGATGTCGAAGGCGGGTGAGACCACCATGGACCTGCCGAACGGTGGCAGCCTGAACGACGACTCCTCCCAGCTGCGAAACCGAGCCAAATCTTCAAAAAGGGACCCGAATCAGTCAAAATCTCACACGAACACCCCGAATGACAACTTTCAAAAAGATAGAACAGAATCCGAAAAGCAGCCTAAGACTTACGGCCGAACTTCCGGTGGAGATGGTATGTGGTCTCCACAACACTTTGTCGAGTCTGGCCAATTCGTGAGCGAAAAATGCAACAGCTGACAACGCAATTCTCCGACGCAGTCTTTGTTGTCCCACAGACCCATGACATGGTGTCAACCCTCCTATCCCCCAAAGAACCCAAAAACCTTTCGGATCTTCTAGTTCTCGGAGTTCTAGCGTTCCACATAAGTCTTCTTTTCGTTCTGCCGCAATGGTCGTTAAAACCGGTCTTTATGTTTCTGTTTCTCTTTTGGAGAGCTGGATACAACCTTGGTATCGGCCTCCTTCTGCGATCTCAAAGCAAATACAAGCAGTTGGTTTATTGGGCGCGCAAATGGAAAATCTTTGATAAAGATGCACATCCAAGGTTATACGCCTTCATCAAGAGGGAAATATCGACCAAAATCCCTTCGGAAGACTATGACTTTGACACGGCGCCAATCGAGTACAATACATGGATGGTCTTTCGTAGACTCGTGGATCTAATCCTCATGTGTGATTTTGTAAACTACGTCTTGTTTGCATACGTTGCCACTGAAGTTCCTACCAGCCATAAGATGTGGCTCCACATATGTAGATGGACGGCTGGGGTCATCCTCTTTCTATTCAACGTGTGGGTGAAACTCGACGCCCATCGTGTCGTGAAGGATTACGCCTGGTGTAAGCATTCTCTGAGATTATTTTCGTGGAAGGATAAAAACTAACGTCTTCTAGATTGGGGTGACTTCTTCTTTATGATAGAGCAGTCTTTGACGTTCGACGGCGTTTACGAAATCGCACCTCATCCCATGTACTCTGTTGGATACGCAGGATACTATGTCGGTCTCTTCTTTCTATTATATTATATTGTTCATCCACTAACCAGTCAATTTAGGGAATCTCCCTCTTTTCGGCTAGTTACACGGTTTTTGCAATTTCTCTCATTGCCCATGCCGCCCAATTCGCATTCCTTGTTCTCATCGAGGACCCTCGTAAGTATAGTCTCCACCTTTCGGCGAGCCAATGCTCATGAACATATCTTCAGATATCCAAAAGATATACAACCCCTCGCCTCCTACGCGCAAGGTTGTTCAAAAGCCTACAATCTTAATTGAAAATGGCGCAACCTCAAATATGATGGTGGAAGCAACACCCTCAATATCCACATCGTCCGATATACCCGATTCCATTGAAGAACCGCCAGCGCTTCGTCCACTTCTTGGATACCAGAATTTCGACTTCCTCCGCACCCCAGATCTCCAGCTTTTGTTCCTAGGTCTTTACACCGTATCTTTAGCTCTTTTAGTTCCTGCTACGCCGCTCACTCAAGCTTTATTCCTCCTTCATGCACTCTTCTGGCGTCTTTTCTACTCCGTTGGTCTCGGCATCGTCCTAAATCTTCAGAGTGAGCGAAAGTCCTGGACGAGGCATTTCCTAAAGTATGGCGAGACATTGGATGAATCATGGAGGCAGTGGAGAAGTTTATTCCACACTGCCACTTGCATGTGTCATTTGAGTTTTGCAGCAGCCTGTTGGAAAGTGTACTCTCCACCAGAGACTTGGTTTGATGACATGGCATTACTCAAGCATATGCTTGGATTTGTGAGTTCTACGAGCTGCTATTGAACACTTTCGAAAAAGCTAACACCATTGGTCTCTAGCTCCTTGTCGCTGTACAAGTGTGGTCCGCTTCTTCGGTATACGATAGTGTCGGAGAATTCGGCTGGTAAGCAATATATAAACTTGAATTTTAGCTCCGCCTCTAACTATGAAGCTAGGTTCTATGGCGATTTCTTCTTCGACACACGCCCAAAGCTGACATATTCTGGCATTTACCGCTTCTTGAACAACCCCGAACGCTTGTTCGGCTGTGCCAGCGTCTGGGGCCTCGCTCTCATCACTTCCAACCCAGCAACATACCTTATCGCTCTCATAGCCCACATTGCCACCCATCTGTCAATCGACTTCGTCGAACGCCCTCATATGCAAAAACTCTATGGCGACCTTCGAAAAGACGCCGGTGTCGCTCGGACCCTCAAGCGTGCGGTACCAAAAGATCTAAACGCTCGTCTACAAAAGATCCAAGGCTCCTTCGACAAAGTCGCCAATACCACTAGCGATCTTGTCGAAGAATTCTTCGATCGTGCGCTAAAACGCCTATCCCAGCAGGAAGACACTAACCCTCTACTCCAAGATGGCCCTTCTCAACGGCGCCACCTAAGTTTCCCAACCTCTACCCGAATCCTCTTCTCCGGTCTCTCTGACGCTGCTGAACTTTCTAAGCTTGATCTCTCATTGTACTCCATCTCCATCCTCTCCGCACGACAATCCCCCAAACCACCCGGTTCCGCTATCGATGATAGCTTCGGCCCACTTTCGGTCTCTTACGGTTCTACCGTAAAGATCGCCTGGACGGCCCCGAAACTTCACTCTAAAAAGGATTGGGTTGGATTATACCGCGTGAACGACAACTCTAAGCGCTCCGTCACCGGTATAGCTTCCATGGGCCGCTGGACCGCCGTCTCAAGAGGAGAATATCCACCATACGATGAAGAAGCTATACTCGTATCTGACGAAGTTCGCACGGATGAGGAACACGACGAAGAGTATGTCCGCGGCGAGGCGGTGTTCAAAGGACATAGATTGTTCTGGCGTACGGGGGTATACGAGTTCAGATACCATCACGGCGGCAGACACAACGTCATGGCGATCAGTATGCCGTTTGAGATTGTGGTTGACAAGTTTGATGAGAGTAGTCCAGCTATGGTGAACAGCAAAGGTGCTATTAGTGTTGAAGAAATACAGAAGCCGTTGATGGGGGTTGTGAGGGATTGTTTTGACCGGAAGGAGGAATTGGCGCCTGAATCGGTGGATGATGAGTTTGGAAGCGTCGCTGAGATAAAGTACGCGAGGAGAATCGTGTATGCTGTCAAGGAAATGTACGTGTCCTAGTTAATTTGTTGGGTAGAGTTAAAGGTTCGTCGCACGGCTAACTTGAATTTCGGATAGGTTCGGTTTGGATCTCGCCCCAGAAGTCGTCAAGGCCGATGGCACGGTTCGGAAGCTCGCATGGCGTATTGTGAATGCGAAGCGCGTATTGGTAAGTCGTATTTCTAAGACTCCGTCTCCGAGAATTGTAACGCTTATACTACCGAATACATAGGCGCCATTCAGCTTGTCTAGATCTTCTCCGTCGGCTCCATCTTCGCCAATAGAAGCGTAAAATACGTCGGTATCATATATGATTATATCACACTGGAACGATGCTACGCGTGAACCTTGTCGTCAAAATAGTATATGAATATGAACAATTGTTCATATTGAAACAAGAGTCGAAGAGTTCTAGTTTCCTTTGAATTTCTGCCCCAATTTCCTCCCAATCAAATGATAAAATATGATGTAAAAGAATCCTTCCATACAAATACCAAACCCTCAAGGAATATAGATAATAGAAAACTTCAAGAAAAAATACAGAAAAAACATCCCACCAAATTCATACTCCATAAGCTTAACGGTTTAGAGAAAAAAGAAATATTTAGACGAAAAACATAGAGGCAGTAATAACAAGAGAAACCTGAGATGGATGGCCGGTATAAATCCCGGGTAGATGTGATAAGGAAAGGGAATTGTGAGTTCTGAGGATTTCGGGGCAATAGGTATTTACAACAATAAGCAGGCTTTATAAAGAAATATTAAAAATTTTCGGGGTTGCAAAGTATGGGTACTATATACGGTAGTATTAGTCCGATGAAATATAGACAGGTCGGTAGGTAGTGAGAAATTAGTCGTGGTAAAGTGATCTGACTTTTTAACTGGAAAAAGGAAAAATGCACGCTATGCATCGCGAATAGAAGGCATAAGGAGGGTTCGAAAATCGCTCAGGCGGCCGTAGATAACTCGAAATAAATCCGACAAAAGCTCATATTAAAGAGCGAAAAGCGTAGTAATACGGTTCTAACTCGAAGGTTGTCGTAAAGGCTTCGTAAAGATATGGAACTTGAAAAAGAGAAATGAAGGCGGTGAATGTTGGAAAAGTTAAAAGTATGGCGATTGTGAAAATGAATTGGGTGTTGTTGGTATTGATGGTTGATAGAGCTTCGAGGGAAAGGCCGAAACATCGAAGGTATCAAGTATTTGAGGCGGCACGCGTTCTGGAACTTGAGACAGTGGGGTGCTCAGAAATATCAGAGGTCGAGTTGAAAATCACCCTTTTCTTCCTTTGTGATTTCGACGTAACTATACCGCCAGGTAAAGGAATAGGTTCGACAACATCGGCGGCTCTGTCGTCTTCTTCCCCTTCGTCGCTGCTGTCGAACCAGGCAGTCCACGCAACGTTCCCCCGACTTCGAGATCTGCTCTTATTTCCCTTTCTCTTCTCGAGCCCAGCGGGCGCAGCAACTCCTCGGCCACGGCTCTGGCGCCTGCGATCCTTTCTACCCTTTCGATCCCAGCTTTTAGGTCTGACCCGCCTTGTCGACGACTCAGCTGCGTGAGCTAAGGTAGCAGCGGCAAGTCCGAATATTGCGGAACCGCGTCTGCTTGACCGTCGACTACCAGCCGAAGTGTCCTGGTCTTGGTCTTGTGAACTTCTTGTTGGCGTACCTGGTGGCGATGGCGTTGCGATATCAGAGCGACCTGCAAACCGCGATTTATTACTAGAGTGCGCCGACCCGACGGTTCCAAACTCAGGTAGTGGCTCAGACCGCGGAGGCGCATTAGACTTAACAGGAGCCGACCCATTCCCAAAATACGAATTCGATGCAACGGAATACAAAGGTGGTGTTTCCTCGAAAAACATTGTATGTGCACCTTGGAATGCGACACCTCTGGATTGCGCTGGCTGTTTGATGTCTTCCTGAATGATAGCGGAGATGTTATCCTCTTGAACTGATTTATCAGAAGTCGAGAGTGCCATGCCGATTTTAGAGATACGATCAGTTCCACTAGGTACGGCAGGCGCAGGGCGGGGCAATTCGAAGTCTTCTGGAACATGCAAACCGGGACTTCGAAGTCCGTCAGTGGAAACTGATTCGGGCCGCAGGTGTCTTAAATGATGGGGTATAGTCGCTGAATCTTGTGCGGTTGACCGCCTAAACATCGCCATGGCATGTCGCTTTTCGCGTTCAGCAGCATAGGAAACATCGGGGCCTAGTTTTGTGTAATCGCTTTGCAGAAGACCTTCTTTGGATTGCGAGGTTCCTTTACTCAACGACCTAGTTCGGGCTGGGGATGGGTCGATGCTAATATTTGGGACGATAGTTCGTGATGTTGTTTGGGGTTGTTGCTTTTCGCTTCTTCTCGAACCTGCAGTTCCATATCCACCATCGCCCTCAGCGCCGTACCCTCCCCGTTCGATTTCATTGATAACAACGCTCTCACGATCCGGTTGATCTAACCGTTGATTCTTTCTTCTACGAATAAAGTATCCGAGAAGAAATGCAACAACAACAAGGAAAAGGGCACTACAAACAATCGCTGGTATTATGACTTTGGTGTTCATACCAGAACTTGACGAGGACGCAACGGGTGCGCTTGTGGGCGAATTCTGAGCTGGGGCAGTTACCATGGTGGAACCACTCGTACGGGAGTGTACCGAACTAGAGGTTGGTGATACTATTGTTGTCGTCGCCATTGTTGTAGTAGTCATATCTGATGTCGAAGGCCCTGCGGGATCACCATTTCCAGTGGAAGGGAGCCGATCGGGTTGGGGAGAAGTGGGAATCGATGTCGGCGCAACTGTCAATATCTCTGTCAATGTGGCCGATGGCGTTACTAGAGTTTCTGTCAGAACAAGAGTTGTGAAAGCGACCCCGTCAGACGATACAGGCCCATTCTGTCGCCGTAGTAACTGTCTTTCGATAGACTTCGAATAACGGCTGTTCTGTCGTCGTCGGAATAATAGTTGCCCTTGTAGTATCTGCAGCATTGAATCGCCACCAATCGCGGCCGCCATACGCTGATTGTTCTTCTGGTGGGCTCTCCTTATCCGCTCAGTCTTTCGGTAAAAGTTTGCCGTTTGCTGCAGGCCCAGAAGCAGGAACGACCAACTGACGGTTCCTGATTCTTGGGTTGCTTGATTTCCTCCTCCTTGTCTTGATTTTACATCTACACTGTCTCCAGAAACAAAAGACCTGTCGTCCAAAGGTCGTCTTGTATCCACAAGAATATCTAAAAGGAAAGATCCTTAACAAAAAAGGAAGAAAGAGGAAGGAAAGGGGAAAAAAAACCTCAATTGGAGGCAAGAGATCCACTGTCACCAAATGGGAGTTCCTGAGCAATCGGGGCGCTCAACGAGCCGACAGGTCCAATTTCGGGTTCGTCTGGCTCGGTGGCGTGCCAGAACCCCATCACTCTGTGCGCTTTGACATCAAAGTCTTGGTTGCCCACGTTCTCAGGAATGAGTATTTTCTCCTCAGAGGATAAAAGCAACTTGCTTGTCGAAGGTGAATGCATGCGCTACAGAATTGCTGTATTTTAGCCGGCCGGGTCGATTATCGCTGTCGCTTGTACTTTTAATCGGACCAATCGTTCCCAGACAACGTCGACGAGTCTCAGTCCGACTGAGTCCAGTAGACACATTTGAAAGAGGATTCGTGAAGGTCCGGAATCACAAGGAAGAAAGGGCAAGCAGTGATAGATGTTCCCTCGCAATGACCTCTCGATGCAAGCTCGATTGCCCTGAGCTAAATCGAAAGGGTCGCCCATCGAGCCAATCTCTCCTCAGTTCGTGACCACACCCGAGGCGGCGACTCGGTCCAGGGCCAGGGTGGGTTTCCACCGAGAACCGACATGGGGTTCTCGTACGGCGCCATCTGGCAGGAAATTGGTGCAATACCATTGTTCAGAGTGGGAGATACAAGAGAACAGGGGGGGCATGGCATGGCAAGGTGGCTTGGTTTGATTACCTCCTCATATCCGCTGCAGTGGTTCAGCACAACAGGAACCCTTTTAATCATCACGCTGCAGCTGGTTTTGACAGTCGACCGTTAACTTCTCCATATATATATTTTCAAGAAAACACCCGACTTTGTCGTCAGAAAGTAAACAAAGTTAAATCAGATCTGCTTCCCGCGTTGTGATTGACGTTGATCGGCATCGTGTAACCAGGAAACAAAACTGTCAACGCAACACATGCCAGTCGTGCAGCACCGTACTGCAGGATCGTGATAATAAAATAAAATATGGCCTGATAGTTTGCTTCATGTCGGCCCCGCAGCTGTCCTGCTGACCATAGGATAAGCCGGCCGACTTCGACCGTATTTCAAAATTAATATTTGATATTGGATCGCCTGTTATTTCTCTGTGGACTCGTGCGTGTTTTCATTAACCTGCGCCATGGTTTGCATCGTTTAAAGCATGTCGGATGCCTCGCTCGCTACTGCAATACTAACGGTTCTCTTAATCGGAAACAGCGAGACAATAGAATACTCGAGTCGAGGTGCAATCAAGAATCAAATCATCCGGTGCAGTGTGTCTGTGTTTGCCGATTCCGATTTTTCCGGCTGCGCGGTTCGTTCCTGCAGGTTTCAATACAAATTTGCAAACCGGCGTGGTGCAGTACCTGACATGTACCGGTATATATGATCTTTACTCTGTAGCATTGAAACATCACAACATCACTCACAATACGAAAAGGGAAACCTCTCAAATACCGAGCAAGTGGGCTATGCCTCCACTTTAGAAATCACAAGCGGGGGCTGCCCCGTATACGTGCCGAGATATTCATATCCAAATAATATTCCTCAACCCCTTTCGACAAAAGCACTCAGATTTGTAACTGCAGGCCCCGCTTCCATTGTGGCGTCTCTTTTAACCGTTTGCCCTCCAACTCACGTTAACAAGCTATATCAGACGTCTTCTAATTTCCAAATGTCACAAACAACGAAAAGGAAGAACCAGATGTTGCGGTGTTGCGCGGCCAGCGCTGGGACTTCCTTTGTGAAACTGCAATTGGCGTTTACGATCCACTTCCTCTCTCCACTTCAGCCCGTCTTCTGACTAATTTATATTCCGAGGCTTTGGGCCAGACGGGTGAGGCTGTTTCGCAGAAAACACAAATATCACGGACCATGAAATGAGATATTGAGTACGCGTTGTATGTATGATATATTCTTCTTCAGGTTACCGTGAACGCCAGCTCATTCTACACCAAAAGACAAAGACGAATGACATCAATCAAAACGGAGACGGCAGAAGTTAAGACTCGTCCATTAATCATTTAGAGCCCAAACTCTCTCTGATAACCCTATCCAATTCTTCTTGTTCCGCATTCCTCGAGCTGTTGGAAAAGAAAAACACCATGTCAACACCAATATGAATCAAAATGTGAACGTATCAATTTACTCACCTGCTGCCATGTTCATAACCATACAGATCCCCCGGACTGGGCGGAACATGCTTTTGCTCCGCCATGCTCATGCGCATCACATGTTTCAGCAATGCTTCTTCGTCCGCCTGTTCCTTTTGCTTCTTCTCCTCTTCTTCCCGTTTAGACATCTCCAGTGCCTTTTGCAAATCATCCTCTGTTTCCCGTTTTCTTCTCTCTTCCTCCTGCTTTGACACCTTCAATGCGAGCTCCAGATCTTGATGTGCTTCTTCTTGTGGACTAACTAAGCTCTTACTCTCCTCTATCGCTCGTGCGAGTTCATCCGGATCAACTTCACCGGGGGCATGCGACTCTGATAGACTTCGAGTGATGGCGCGTTCAATCATTTCCATGTGGGCTTCGTCATCAGCCTCAAGTGGACTAGCTGTATCCATCGAGGCTGTAATAGCTCTTTTGAGTACCAATTCGTCATCCTCATCAGGATCTTGGTTCGCGACTTCGGCGAGTGAAGTTCGGATCGCCTGTTCTATCAATCGATCTTCCTCAGGATCGCCACGTGAAGTCTGTCGTACCGATTCTTGGATAGCCCGCTCGATCTCATCATGGTTTTCAACACCTTCAAGAGTTCGCGGCTGCTGTTGTTGGGAAGGTGAGAACGCTGGTGCTCTGAACTGGTGTACCATTGAGTACCCTCTTGCTTGTGCCAAAGATTCCATAGTTTCTCGATCAAATGTGGCGTGAATAGTTGGATTGTACCTATTCTCAGGCGCATCCTCGATATCTTCCTCCCGCCTCTCAGCTTCATCCGTGATCGGCTGAACTGAGACTTCATTGCTAGGACAGCTGAACATCCTCTTCTTCTTCTCTTTGTCTTTGCCTTTATCAGCCTTGTGCTTGACTTTACCCTTCACTCTCTCGACGTTAAGTGCGTTCCATCGCTTCAGCATGGTATCCAGCTCGGCTTGGTTGTAGGTCTTCAATTCCTCAATACCTTGCATTATTCTAGCAGAGACGATGAAGCCGTTGATATCGGTATGTGAGTGTCTTCTAATCTCCTCGTAGATTCCCTTGAACGTATATCCGGGCATTCCCATGACCGCGGCGCTGGGCTTGAGAACGAGACCTCCAACCCCCTTACCAACTCCTTTCCAAAAGCCCGCATAGCCTTCTTCTTTAGCACCTTGCACCGGCTGCGTAACGAGCCCAGATACACCGTCATATATGCCCAAGGCGAATTCTTTACCGGCAACCTTCAAACCGCTTCCCACACCAGTAATCTTTTCCTGCTTTCTGACTGTCGAGTCGCCATATAGCAACGGAGCGTTATGGAAACCCTGCGCCAATGCCAGGGTGAAATCCAACGGAGATTTCATCATAGCCCCCGCGATACGACCAGCGCCTTTCCCCGCACCTATCCAGTGGCCGACAGTAGGGCCTCCCTTTTGTGTCGCAGGGGTGCTCTGTGAAGGCGCACTAGAGCTAGGTGTTAAAGTCCCGCTTGCCTCGCTGATCGAATGAGAGGTGCGCTCTTTGTGAAGTTTGTGCGATCCAGTACCCTCGACAGGCAGACTTTTCTCCTTATGAAGTTTTTTGTGGCGCGGTGAAGCCGATCCATCATCGCCTTGAGAGGAAGTGGTCGCTGCTGACTCCGTAAATGATCTCATAGACCGGCGTAGCTTGCTCATTGGGGAGTTGGATCGTGATCTATAGACACTATTCAAGGCTGATCCCATCGCAGAACGGTGAGATGAAACAGAGGCGGTCTCCGCATTGGAGTTTGCGTGCTGTATGCCTACAGCATCGGTAGGGCGACCAACTCGACCACTATTGGGAGGAATTGGCGGCGGTGGGGGTACGGTGGGCAATTCCGGCAGGTCTTTATTCAGCCTTCTATCCGATTCATAACTTGAGAGAGATGTAATCTCGGAATCTCGCATGGAATCCGAGGAGGCTTTCCTACTAGGAGTAGCCGAACCTGGGCGAGTCGACTGGTGAATACTTTGTGGGGTGGAAGTAGGCCCTGCAGAGGTCGATGGAGCAGATGTTGGTGCGGAGGTAGGTCCTGCAGAGGTAGGCGTTGGTGTAGCAACCGCGCTCGTGATCGAAGTTGCACTTGCACTTGCAGCACTTGCAATCGAGCTGGTCTCCGCATTTGATGCAGTCTCAGACTTTGAACTCGTGTGGACCTGTTTTGCAGCTTTGAAGATTTCCTTGGGGAAATCGCCAACGCCCATCATGACGCTACCAATTGTCCCAAGAAGTGCAGAAGTAGCACCAGAGATTGGCTCGATTGGCCCCGTGGATGTCTGCCATTCTTGATTTCGGCACCTGAGAGAAGCTATGAGTAACCAATACGATACCGTAAGTGTTGTTCGGATACTTACAATTTGAGGTCGCTGTAGTACAAGAGACCTTGCGATTGAAGGAAGGCTGCGGCAACAGTTGAAAGCCTCACTTCTGTCCGCTTAACTCTCCATACTGCTGCTCGTCGTGGATCAACCAGACACTTGAGTTTCTGCTTATCTAGGGATGAATGAAAACTATCCGATCCCGTCACAGTGCCGGCCTCCTGTTTGATCTTATCCGCGATAGTACCAGCCGCGGTTTGAGCTTCAGGACTCAGCGCAAATTTGATAGACTCTGCTAGTTTCTCAGCCGTAAGCTCTTTGAATGGGACAGGCGGTGGGCCAGCGCCAGCACGGTTAACCATAGATCCCCAGAATGGCTGATCACCAAAGAACGGGACAATGACAGTTGGTTTCCCCAAAGCTACTCCGATGGCAGTGGTACCAGCTCCCCCGTGGTGCACTACACATGCCACTTTCTTGAATAACCAGTCATGAGGACAATTCCCCAACATGAAGACACCTTCAGGAACAGTCAGAGCATCCCCACCTAAGCCACCCCAACCTTTTGAAACCAATGCTCTAACCCCTGTTATCCGAACTGCTTCGAAGATCATGTTCGTGAGATGGTTAGGATCGTCGACCACAATTGAACCGAATCCAATGTAGACGGGTGGTGGACCAGCATCCAAAAAGGCAGCTAAATCCTCAGCCGGCGTATAGTTATTCGCAAGATCCAAAAAGTAAAATCCAGAAATCTTAATATGCGGGCCCCAATCTTGAGGCTTAGGGATCAAGGCAGGAGACCAGCAGTACGTATGAGGTACTTTAAGTCTTGGGATCATGCCAGGTGCCCACATGGTACTGACAGGATCTAGCCCTAGTGTCTTCTCTCGGAATTTATTGACGAGATCGCCTAGACCTTGCCATGTCATCATCTCGACCATAGTATAAGTCAAGAAGTTCGTAATATTTGCTTCCGTGTTTGAGCTCTTAATATTGGCGAGAGGGTGAGGAAAGCTCTGTGTCGGCGTCCACGGCATTCTAAAAAGACCCATTGATCAGCTCCGAGCTATTAAAAAGAGACTCCAAAGAATAACTTACGTGAACATGATGTGAAGTGGTATGGCCAGCCTCTCTGCGCAGTGTATATGGGCAAAACTTGGAGGGTTCGCGATGATCGCATCTGCTATAAAAACCCCGTTCAAAGATTCTTCACCAGGCCGAGGAATCAAGTCACTCTGAGGCGTTAAACCATTTCCGCCTTGGATGCAACTTTTCCAACAGCCCAATAACATCTCGTACATGGCTTTTCTCCTCTTACCAACATCACCTTGCTTCAAGCTATCCCATCCTGGCATCAAGCCGGGGTTTTTCACCATGAAAGCCATAAGTTCTGCAGGATCCCCACCAATCGAAAAGAATTCAAGATCGTTCTCCTCCACAAATTTGTGAAAGGTAGGATGAGTAGCTATCCTAACTCTGTGATACGGCGGATTGTTCTTCAGAACCTTTCCTAGAGCAACAAACGGCTGGACATCGCCTCGCGATCCGATGATTTGAATGACAATGTTTAATTTCGGTGCATCTTTGCCTTGAAGGCCCCTTGGTACTTCCAGCTCGGGTGCCGTAGGGACCTCAGCTTGAGGTGGAATCTGACTGAGAGTTTGGGTCAAGGCAGGAAGTAGCATAGTCGAGAACCTTCTCGAGCGTTGATTGATGCTAATATCGATACGTCCATCATCTATGATTTCGAAATCTGTCAGTCTTCATCTTTAGCAGCTTTGTTGGGTGATAAGTATAAAATTACCAAGAATTCGAGCTTTGCTCGAAAGTCCATTCTGGTCAATCTCCAGATAGCTATCTCCAATTTCACTGTAAGCAGGTGGAGGTGCAGTTTCAATGTTGATATCAGGTTCTACAGGTATGTGATAACTCGAAATATGGCTGAAGGAGCTTCCGGTAGCGGTTGGTGAAGGTATACCGGTACTGTAGTTTTGGATCTCGGATCTTGCAGTTGGTATTTGAGATAGTGGTTCGGATGGCCAACCAAGGGAGCTTGACTTGACATCACTTTGATGGTAAGGCTGAGCAGCAGAGGCTTGCTCACTTGGAAATTGAGACATGTGATGCTCATACGTTGGTAGATCGCTGGACGAGCCATCTTCGCGGATGCCCAGCTGGGATTGCTCCTGCGGAGTCTGACTCTGGTTCGGGTTCTGCGGCTGCGGGGGCAGACCGGCATTCTGCTGATTATCGGACATGTCGTTGGGCGAGTAGTACGGCACAGCCGTCTACTCGGACAATGTTGGAGGAGAGCGAGAGAGGGAGATATCGATATCTGGATTTCCGATTCGCGGGGTCCAGGCTCACTCTCGGTGAAATATCGATAAGGAAGGATTTTGACACAAAGCAACGAAAGTGCGGGCAAGTGGTTTAATTAACGTAAGAGTAAGTGAGGGGAACGAGTTACAAAGCGTACGAGCCAGCTATGCTTCGCGAGGAATGGATTTGCCGTACCTAGCAGAATTGTTAGTTTAAAATGCGCCGTTCGTCGATGCCGGCATATGCCATGTGCGGTCAGGTTTGTTCGAATTTCCGCGCACAACAACGTGAGCAACGTGACAAAAAAGAATGGGCAAGGCAAAAATCTCCGCCAGCCTCAAAGACCCTGCTCTTATATAAGAACTCCCAAGCAGTGAGGCTTCACGGCATCGACCTTTTCTCAAGATGGCCTTCTTCGCTTCCTCGGCAGCAGAGTACCGTTTATTCACGCGGTGCAGAACTTAAAACAGCGGGCTTCTGCGGCCTTTTGGTGAAGGCATCCTGGATTGACGAAACCATGTTTCTGCACAAAACGTAAAAAGCTTCATTCCCGTCCAATGTATTATTGTCCAACATGCCCGACGAATCCCATGAAGGGGATCCGTTAAGACATTGGATGTCTCTTCGGGAAGCTGACGAAAGCATGCGCCAAGATCTCACCAGGCCCAGCGCCGATGTGCACTGGTTACGTACACTGCCTACGTCGAGTCTCGCTTCGCAAGGTCTATGGAAATTAAAGTCACGATATAGCAGATACCTGGTAGCTATAGGATTTCATAATATTTAATCGTTATGCAAAGACCAAACATACAGCGGCGAGTAAAAACAGATGCCACGGAATCGATCCATCTGAATTGCTCTGTTCTCGAAAGGAATAAGCTTAGCTACATCCCTCCTCGGCAGGGAAGCTCGAGGTTAGACCATGTTAGCGCGGGTCGGATAAATCGCACGCTAAACCCATGGCATCTCAATGCATCTCTAACCATCCTCTCTCCAACGGAATATCTTTCAAATAAGTAAGTTCTCAAGAGGACTTATTGCTTTAGTAATTACTTAGATATAGTCTCCTTGCGCCTGAGTAAGCATTTAAAGATATGACTATTGCATATTATGCTATAATTACGATGGTATCATGATCGATCGTGATCTTGTTACACCATACAACATCGATTCACTTTTGATGTCAACATATCTGTGTGACAGACTATAGTGGGCGAATTCGCTCGATTGAGTACTCTTTAGATACTCAGCTATTTAACTACTTCCTCTTTTTGTTTTTTGTTTTTTTGTTTTGGGTTTTTTGTCACACCGATCATACCAGTAATTATCAAATTCGTCACCAGCCATCGTCATTAATGAACCTAACATTTACATAATGAATTCGTCCAAACTCTCCACTCTAGCTCGCACCGTAAACCTCGCGGATATCCCGTTCATTAGCACTATTTTATACGCTATACGATTTTAATTCGAAGAAATTCCAGCTGCGGTTCAAAGTTCATTGTATAGGGTGTATGAATTAAAAATAGTGCTATCGAGTTTCTAGAAACAGCTCGTACCTCGTATTTCGACAATATACAGTATTCATCCATTTGGCATACGTCACCTTACTCCTGCGTCGTGTATTGCCACTTGCCGATTTATGTTCCGAACAGCCAGAATCTGGCAGGTTGATTGCCCTTTGTCGCAAAACTCCCCATCTCTTTGAAACAGTTACCTGTGGCTGTTTTTAAAACACAACAGTATGCAGGACGGCAGCGGCACATGTCCCATGGCTTTGCTATACATGTATAGTCGTCTAGGCTAAGTGGAGCTCAGGCGCACGTTGAATCACGATGCATCACAATCGAAACAATGAGAAAATTCTTGATGCGGATTTCTTTCCACATCACCGTCGGCTCATGACATCCGAACTCTTTTTGTGTAACGTTCGGTATCTAATCGACACTTGCTATGTGTAACGTTATCACGTCGCAAAACAGACTGGTGTTGAAGCCAACCTCACTCAACACAACCGATTGAGTATCCAGATATATCCGCAACGTGGTCATCTGAATTTGAATATAATAAAGCATGTTTCGAAGCTTTGTTTCCGATAGCGAACCCATAATCTAAGCATTATCAACTTTAATAGGCCGCAGAGCCCCTCAATGATCGAAAAAGGCAAAGTATGTTTCGAAGATATATATCCGAGGGTCGAGTCACCTTCAGCTCGGGCCGACTTTGACGAGAATCGAGTTAGCGGGTTGGATTTTAGCTCAAGCTTTATACACTGACGCTCTGACATGATACTACTTCCCGATGGAAACGTGCATGGGGAGCCAGGGTGTTCGCTGCATCGCGTTATCGTATGACCCCTCCCTCTTTTGTACCGTCTTATTACCCGTGTCGCCAGTCCTCCTGCCTCTGGCGTTTGGGCCTGCCCTAGAGGTGTGCGCTAAAAAAAAGTGTATTTGTGCAACAAATTTTAGCAAATTTGCAACAAAGCTTACAACTATATAAAGCGAAATCTTGGACATTTGCCGGGTCTCCCTCGTTTTCCATATCCCACTCAAAGTTCAATTTTTAATTCACAATCTATACTATCAACCTATCATTACTTTCTACTTTCTATAATAGTACAAATTGGGCTTTCTTGTTTCTCTCAGTCGATTCTGAGAGACTCCAACATCTTGCTCAAAGCTCCGAAAGCCGAGCTTCGCGAGCAGTGTTGTAGATAATTACAAGTTAGCGCTTTTCAATATCGTTCATTTCTTGAGATTCCGTCATGTCTTTCGAACGAGATAGCACATTTTGCGTCCCTCTCTGGATCAATGGTGCCACAATCTGCCCTGAAGACTCCCCTAGATATGAGGTGACAACTCCTCCATCACAGTCGCTTGTTTGGAACGCATGTGCCGCTACGCCTCCCACTATCGAGAATGCAATCTCATCTGCTTCACGAGCTTTCCTTCGTTGGTCTAGGACATCACCTGCAGAGCGTATTGAAATCTTTTCCAAAGCTGCAAAAATTCTCGAGAGCGAACCCTCGGAGAGCAGCTACTACCTCGCAAAAGAGATTGGAGCTGGTCCCGGGTGGTCCGCGTTCAATCAAAGCTTTTGCGTAAAGGCTTTGGAAACAATTGGTGGCGCTCTTAAAGAGGCCTTGCTCACTGAGGAGCTGGATGGTCAAGATGAGATTAAGGCCTCAGTCCAAAGGGTTCCATACGGAGTCGTAGCATCGATTGCTCCCTGGTATGTATTTCCGAGATATGTTTTCTCTTCAAGGTTCGGCAGATATATATCTAACCGTCACCTCTAGGAATGCCCCCCTCATACTCGGTCTTCGTGCTATCTTAGCCCCCATAGCAGCGGGGAATACGGTTGTAATGCTCGCCGCCCCACTTTCCCCAATGTCACACCATTTTCTTGCCCTTTTGTTACACTCCGCCGGTCTCCCAGCCGGTGTGCTAAACGTCCTACCGGCTCCGCCTTCCCCTGAAAACGCAGCTGAAGCGGTCGAAACACTGCTAAAGCATACTTCAGTGCGGCACCTGAATTTCACAGGTTCCACAGCTGTGGGCAGGAAGATAAACGAATTAGCGGGGAGGTACGGGAAACCCGTAACGATGGAATTGGGAGGTAAATGTGTAGCTCTGGCCCTTCAAGATGCCGATACGGAAACTCTCGCTCGGGAACTTGTGGTTGGCGCCTATCTAAACTCTGGCCAGATTTGCATGTCCACGGTGAGAAAATTCAACTACTTCAGCCGAGAAAGAAAGAGATCAAATATATTAAATTTCCAATTTTTATTCGATAGGAACTCGCCATCATACCAAAATCATTAGTAACCCCTCTGATCCAACAACTAGTCGCCAATATCCCACAGATATTCCCTGAATTAACATTCCCTCTCATCACATGCGCCTCTAAAACCAAAAATCTCAATCTCATCAACGATGCCATCCAAAAAGGCGCCATCCTGTATTCCTCAGACGGAGAAGAAGCATCGGATAAACTACTCCAGTCTCTTACTGCGGATACTTCATCCTCAATGGCCCCACTATTCCTCACTAAAGTAACAAAGGACATGGAGATCTACCATACTGAGACTTTCGCTCCGGTCTTTTGCATAGTTGAATATGACGGCGAGAATGTGCAGGAAGCAGTAGATCTTACCAACGAGCTCGAATTCGGGCTTTCGGTTTCTATATTCTCCCAGGATGAAGAGGAAAGCACGATCCTCGCGCAGTATATTGACGCCGCGTAAGCAACACCCATTTAGCTCAAACCCCTGTTTTCATACAAAACTAGTCATCTATTTAAAAGATCTGCAATATACTAATAGTAAGAGTTTTTTATTATTGTAGAGCGATACATTTCAACCATATGACTGTATATGACAACCCACTCTTCCCACACGGCGGGGTTAAGGGGTCGGGATACGGTCGTTTCGGCGGTAAATGGGGTATCGAAGAGTTCACGTACATAAAAACCTTGACATATAAGAAGACCATCGCGAAGACTGAAAGTGCGAATAACGGCCTACCGTGGGTGGAAGATTCTTGAAGATTATGCCAACGAATAGTTAGTTATTCGAGTTACATAGAGTTACGCGAGAGCACATAGGATATGTTTCTGGGTAAAGGATTCGAAAATTTACATACATACACAAATAGTTAGGGCGTCTAGCTTCAAGATTTAGTTGCTGGTACATATTAAATCATATTGATTTATAGCTATACTTTATGTCACTGTTCAAAGTTTAAATATTCAAAATATACAGCTTGATGTGAAATCAAAGCTAAATAGAAAAAGGTGGGGAA
The DNA here is from genome assembly GCA_036971345.1 of Dactylellina drechsleri. Taxonomy (NCBI): domain Eukaryota; kingdom Fungi; phylum Ascomycota; class Orbiliomycetes; order Orbiliales; family Orbiliaceae; genus Dactylellina; species Dactylellina drechsleri. The sequence continues at coordinate 844,047 of JAJTUB010000002.1, forward strand.
TACCTGAGGACCCGGTCTCGACCAAAGATAACACATATTACAAGGGAGACCCAGGAAAATACCACCTGAGAATAAACGAAGAGAAATCCAACCCATACGAACAAGACAGATCATCGTGTGATGTTTTTGTAAAAAAAAAAGTACATTATAGATATTCACGCAAATGAAGGCGGGTATTGATATTGATCCAAGAAGAACGAACGAACGCCATATTGATGCATGACTATCCACGCTGTGCCGAGTAAACAAGTAAGCAAAAGAAAGAAGATTATACAAGTAAAATAAAATATTAAGTAGAGTATAGGAAATTCGTCAGATGAAAGGTAGTAGCCACTAACAAGATTAAAGAAAGTTAAGAAAAGTCGTGATCACATCGATATCATCAACCCGGTATATCCGTAATTAAGTCGTTATTGGAAATAGAGAAAAAGGCAGAAAAAGATGAAATGCAAACCGAGAACTAACCACCCTACAGGAAAACACCTTCGATGGGTTCCCAAGGCAGTGATGAAACCTTGAAAGCATCTAGTGCGTAGACCAACCTCTCCATACTCATCCTTACGCCAGTGTGAACCGCCACGGGCGCCCCACTCCCGACTTGGAGGGTTTCGAGGTATGGGTATGTCTTTAAAAGCCAGGGTACAAACTTGGAGGATGGGAGCTAGTCAGAGCCATGTTAGTAGATGTAAAGGCTAAAAGATGACAACACAATCAAGCCACAACTTACAACATCACGAGTCCTCATCGCTTGCAGTTTTGAAGTGCTTGCCTCTCGGTCAAGCGGGACCGACATGGAGTTAACGTACTCGAACGGACGGACTACGGAAATGCAAAGACTCCTTAGGGCATGGTAGCCTTCAAGCAGACGTTCAAATGCCGGGTTGTCCCGCTGACGCTGATTAATTGTTAGATAAGACGATAACAGAATAATCTAACCGGAAGGAACTCTTACCCATAAAAGTCTCCAGTATTTCCAATCCCAAGGAACGTGGAGTTCTAAATGTCTCAGATTCTTGCACCGTTTGGGAATTTCGTTCATCTTGCTGACCTCCCATTCGATTCCGGGTGTTGTGCATATGCCCGTGCGCAGTTTCACCAGCTTAGGGAGCATGATGAGCTTGACGTCCACATTCGGGAACTCGATGTCGAGTTCTGTTAGTTCCTTGCGATACTTTTTGAGTAGCGCAAGTTGAAGGTGGCTGCAATCTCGGATCAAAAGTTTGCCATTAGATCGGTATTCGTAATCGTAGAGAACCCGTTCACCAGACATGAAATCGTTGGTGACAGAATCCGGGTCCATGCTCCTCAGAGTTGAGTATTTATTGAATCTTCCGTTTGAAGGCGAGTCAAGGATGGTCAGCGAAGTCACTCTCGGCAGAGTGTGCCCCTTCTCAAAAAAGTCCCACATTCCATCCGAGTCAAGGCCTGTCACGCGGAAACAAAAATTGCTTCTGTGTCTATCTATTAATTCGTGGATTTCGTGGAGCAAGTCACTTTCGAAATCTTGTTGCGTTTTTGTAGCTGCAGCTAGCTGCGCCCCGTTTGCTGTAAACAATAACGGTGCAGTAGCAGTTGCTGGATTGTAAACTGGTCGTAGTCTCAGAGATAAAGTATTCAGCGAAGGCGCATTCCGAAGGAGCTCAGTTAGGTCCCAGCAAATGTTCGACATTTCCTGGTAGGGCTCAAATACCCAGCACTTTTCTGACAATAGATTCGGCAAAGTCAATGTGAGCGATTTGAGTCTCGTACTAGCGATCATCTGGAGAGAAAATTGACGTGGTTCGTCTAACAAAGGCGGCGAATACCATGATTGATCCGAGCCGGGACATAAGTCGAGTTTGCGAAGCGTGGGGTGTAGTCGAAGGGCTAACAAAATCGCAGGGTCGATATGTACGCTTGTAGACCATCTAAAAGCGGGCCAAAGTCAGCATTTTTTTCCCATTCTTGCATTCAGCCCACAATACTTCTTATCAAAGCCTTTTATGATTTAACCGACTTGGCAAGGACGGGAAACAGAATGTTTGATGGGGTACTTACTCAAAATTCTTTAGATTTGTCAGTCTCGGCAGAACATCCACTACTTGAACCCTAAATCTCATGCACAATTCTGTGAGGTATCGGGCTGAAGTGTCTGGCCGCCCCACAGGAGAAGTCGGGCTAACGGTGGGGCTTTGGCCACGGGAGCCAAACTTGCTAGTACTCGAAGATGATATCCTGAGACTTCGGACACAGGAGGCATGGTGCCGTCTTCGATCCATCAATACTCGGATCGCACTATTGAAGCGAGCTTGAGGCGCGGATTTTGTTCTCAAATTCACGTTTCTCCACAAAAATCTCGAAGCGACGTCGTACATTCCCTTGTCGACTAGGCATAATGCTAAAAGCGAAGACTTGTCGTTTTCTAACTGTGAGATTGTCAGAATTACGAGATAATTTTTGTTGTTGTCAGCCGCAGCTGGTTATAAAACCACTCAACAGGCGGATACAATGTATCATACTTGTCAAAGAGATGAAGGTAGATAATTACTTACATAGCTAATTATATCATGCCAGATGTCGTAATTACGAGGTACGGAAGGCATACTGGTAACACTGAGCGACGCAAAATCGTCAAAGAAAAAAGATGGTTCCGAGGGGGCTGTCGTCCGAGTTTGAAGGATATTGTATAAAGAATGCTGCCGAGTCTTACTCTCTCTAGCCGCTACATGGAGCGGCCTTGGTGAGTGTGACCATGTGAGACTTCGTAGACCTTGAATCTTGAAAGCTGGATCGGTTGCCGCTGTTACAGCTATTTCAGGGCAATAATATGCCATTCTCCAGCCACGCTGTGGGTGTGGTGGTGGACGTGAATAGTGTGGTGTATGTGTGGTGTATGCAAGGTTTGATGCGTTTGAGGGCAATATTAGGAAATACCAAATGCAGTCGTTACAACGGCGACCTGTTATATCAAACCGAATTTTTCGAACCTGGCGTAGTTATGCTTCGTCTAAACCCTTTCTAGGCTTGCAGAACCTATTCTGGGAAAACTGTCGGCAAATTATAACAATTGAATTGCGACTCTGGATCCAAACGTGGCAAATTTATAAATATAACTGTGTTGGCGACGCTAACTAGATTGCAATCGTGATGGTTCAGAATGTCAGCCGTTTGGTCAACCTTACCTCAGAAAAGAAAAGGCAGCTACAATTCAGATTCTGGTGAATCCAAAAAGTTGACAATGGTGACAAGTACTTACGAATCAATTTACGATATGACCACTGCAAGGCCAAAAAAATGTACGCAATTAGGAGAGGCGGCGTTCAGCTCAGAATCCAGAGTCTTGGGAATCAACCTTATAAGGTCAAGGGACATAGGATAAAAAATGAGGGCTTCTTAGTATTGCTGGCTCAGAAGACCATTTTGAGATGTTTGTATTACGAGGACCTGTTTCAAAAAACAAAATAAAAGATCGGATAGAAAGGCTGTTGGGAGGCGAAGGGCGGCAGCAGCCTTAAAGATATATAAGATCTTCTAGAACCACTCAAAGAAGACACCACGAGGAAACAAATCCTAACAAGGCAAAAGTCCAAATGTAGAAACGTTGACGTCGAGGCTAAGCGTATTGTGGCCGGCGCACGTTCAGAGAGCTGACAGGCGATCCTGCGGCAACCTGCAAGGGGCAAGTGGAGGAATGCATGAACAAGGGGCTTGGGAATCGGTCGACGCTTGGTAGCCTTTTTGGCTTTTCCTCGATTTCGTCCGTATCTGGGTGAAGAGGGTTTGGGGGCGCTGGGAGATGCGACGACGGCTTGGGATAACGTCCTCTTAAATCGCTTTGATTGACGGGAAACCTCAGGGACCGGAGCCATGGTGTTGGGTAGTCATCATCGGCCCACCTCCTCGCACAGGCAGGCAAAAAACGAGAGCGCTGCTACGAACCAACTTCAGCCGCACAGGTTTTTGCTGATCCTGGAGATGTGTGACTTTGAGCCCCAAGTTTCTCAAACGGTACCCTATCACGGGCTCGAATCCAGCCCGCTAAGGCCTTGCTAAGGCCTTGCTAGTGATGGGATTGGCAATAACCTGTAGCTGACGAATTAAGCTTGTTCTTCTTTATGATGATTCCTTTAACCAGCGGCCTCGGCCTGAGCTTAAGGATTAATCGGGCAAGACCGTATCACCCGAGCGCTCCATATTAACTGTTTTCTCGAGTTATTCATCTCATCCGTCGGCTCTTAGTTAAGGACGAACAATCTCGAGCTGAATGAACACGCCGAAGGACGCACCACAGCCATAGAATTCCCCGTCGAAGAGTCCGCTAACTAATCATAACGGACCACCGGTATATCCACTTTCTGGTTCAAGCTCGAAGTGGACACAGCGATCAATGCAATGTGAGCTACAACTGGCCATCAACCTGTGGTCAGCTAGCCCCTTCACCGAAGGGAAATCATTCTCAGTGGGGCCTTCTCATGTCGCCGGGAAGCAACTTGAGCCGTACTAAGTGGTCAATTTTCGTCCAAGGTACCACATCCGCACCCTCTCGAAAAATTTGTCGCTTGCATGAGATTTCCCGTTTGGGATGTTGAGCCCGGCTGCACCATCGCTAGCACCGTTTTTGGCGTGGCTGTACAGCTGGGTTGTGAGAACTGCCCGTGGGCGGAGATACTTGTGCCTGCAGGTCAAAACTCTGTTAGATATGGAATGCAAATGTAGGTAGACGTAGGTGGATGCATGCCAGGATTTCTTGACAGTTCTCGTCCGATTGAGATGGAGATTTCATAGCTGACACGGGTATAATATCTTCAAAACCGTTTACCTTGGTCTCGAGCATATGCCAGCATGTTGCATGATGCAACCCCGCCGAGTTCCGGATACCGGTCCCACGACTGCGTCTAAAGATTGCCTTGCAGTAGGCAGATGAACTTGTGTACGAGGTCGGAGAGACGATAATAGCTGAGACCCGTTGCATTGTTTCATCTTGGGAGCAAATCCCGAGTCGCATAAGCCTGTGCGGCATCTTGGCTTAGCTTAGAAGGTGTTATGATATTGCCGCTGGAAATGTGATATCGATACGGCCCTCGACGGCCCGTCCTCCCCCAAAACGAATTTCAAACCTCCCCTTTCAAGAAAGAAAACCATTAAAACATTACCAAGGCATTACTGTATGCAATCTCACAGTCTCAACCCAAGTGATTTATCTGACATTTGGAGGCATTTACTTGATGTAGAAATTGTATGGTGATCTGATGTTTGTCTGCATGGCGGATTTGGAATTTATGACGCCACATTATATAGCCTCCTCATATGATCTTCAGAAATGTCTAAGATCGGGTAGACAAGAGACCGAACGGAGTCTGATATGTAAATTTACGGGGACAAGCAACATGTTTTGGGTTACAAGTAGAATTGCGAAGTGCGTCTGCACTGCCTTCGGGCCTTTCTATTCGGCTATCGCGAAGTTTCAAGATCGTTCTCGCAATTCCATAATTTCCGGGCAAACGGGGAGGTATCTTCGGCGATAAAAGTATATGTATATTGCGGCCGAAGGTTAAATTTGTTATACATCAGGTGGTACAGGCTATGTTTACTCGCATAGGGAGAGACATTACTGTAAGCGAAGTCACATAATACAATATGCATGTATGCGGAAATGGCATGAAATATATGAGATCAAGCTACAAATCCTCTTTTTAACCTTCAGCATCAACAGCGTCATAAGAGTTACTCTATTGAAACAACCGATTAGTAAAGTTTATCCGCCTGGTGGTTTGTACGGTGCAAAGTTTCATGCAGAAGATATTCAAAAAAGGAAAAGAGTAACTAACCTTATGCTTCGGGACGAACTTGAAATCTTCACTGACTTTCCCCAAAAACATTTCACTAATCTTAACCCAATCTCGATAATTATCGCTCGCCAGCAATGTCTCAAGTTCATTTCTCCCCCGAAACCTCGGTGGCCTATCCTGTATCCTAGGCGGTAGTACCTCCAGTAATCCAACTGGTACGTATCTATGTGTAAAGCTCAAATACTCGCATAAGAATCGGCGAGTATTATTCACACCCATTTCATCACTACCCCAACAGTCCAAGCCGTATTTCGCAAATTGTTCCACCATCGTAAGTCGCTCAGTTGCGGATTTGTCCAGATACTGCTTTGCGTGAATTTCTTCGAATACCCAAGGCTTTATCAGAGCTCCTCTTGCGAGTAAAACAGAATCAACATGGCATTCTTCGACTGCTTTGTAGTAATCCTCATGCGAGAAGCAATCTCCGTTGCCGATGAAATAAGGTACCAATCTTCTTGGCTCACTCTTCTCCTTGTCATCAGCCGAAGTGTCCATTGCGTTTTCTTTTTCCTCTTTCAGCTTCTTGATGAGAGACGAGCATTCTGCAATATATCCCCAATCTGCTTCTCGCGAATATCTCTGCTGCCTGGAGCGGCCGTGTAAGGTAATCGCGGCAACATCACTCTCATCGATCAGGCGCCTGATGAGTTTTTTGGCGAGTGGATATTTGTCTGTGCATCCGGTCCTTATTTTAACTGTTATCGGAATCTCACCACTGACGTAGCTCATTCCTCGCAACATCTTACTCAGTTTGGCTTGCTGGTCTAGTAATGCAGCCCCGCCACCGGATCGGTAGACGAGATCTATCGGACAGCCCGAGTTCATGTCTATGAGGTTAAGCGATGGACAGTAGTGTGCAAGAACTTCGGCAGCTTTGAGCGCTTCCCAAGGCTTCTTAGCTGATATTTGAACGCCAAAATGCTCTTCTGATTTGTGGGCTCGAACCAACGCCCATTCGCTTTTCTCTCCCTTGATTAGAGGGATGGACATTGCCATCTCCGAATAGGTGACGGATGCACCGAATGTTGTACATAGTCTTCGAAACGGCAGGTTTCCCGTTGTCGTGAGAGGAGCGAGAAGTGGGGTATTGGCGGATATGTGCAGCCGACGCTTCTCTGATGGTTTAAGAGGTGTTTCTTTGTACGCGGCATTGTTATCCTTTTTCTCCTCCGCGTCATCTGTAGGTTTCTTTTGAGATTTCTCGCCTGCAGTGTCGTCAAGGTATTTGAGGAACACATCGCTTTTCTCGTACGGAAACTTTCTATGCATGAGGAACTTTTTGACATCTGCTGATATCTCATTCTTCATGTCTCCCATTGCACCAGCATTTGCGAGGTACCATTTCTGCTTTTCCTCGTCGACTACAAGCTGAAGCTCTTTCCTGGACCCCTCCGCTAGTGGGTCCTCTGGAGAGACGTCAACTTCTCGCATGTGCGACTTGATCCATTTGCACTTCCACCCGCCGCCGCACACCCCTCTCTCAGCCCAAACCGGACACACCCCTTCGTTCAAATTCTCCCTTTGATCAAGGTATGCCCGAATATCATGACTTTCGCGGCACTTATCCCCAAAGGCACACCTGTCGGTTGAAAACTCGTTCCCTAAGGCACGAGAGCGGCATAATCTCACGTACTCGCCGTACTTTCCAAAGCGTCGAGCCTTGTTCTGCCCTAATCGAGCCTGCTTTTCGGCTTTGGTAAATTTGCGGCCACCAGCTGGAGCCTCCGAAGATCCGATTGCTTGTGATTTCGCTGCTTCCGCGGCGTCATCGTCAGGAGCCTGAGGTAATGGCGGTGCTGAAGTGTGTGGGATTAGAAACCTATTTTGTTCAAAGCCGGATAAGCAAATTAGGCTCAATTCCTACGGTATATCATGAACTTGAGTCCAAAGATGTGATGACAATAGTGACGTACTCTGCTTTGATGGGAGCTATGCCTTTTCGTCTCTCATTGGATGTCGAACTTTCGTCATCGGTCTTGAGCTTCTTGGAAGCAGGTCCGTCGTCAACGTTTCCGTTGGAATTGTCAAGAGCTGGCGGTGATACAGGCCGTTTGGTAAGTTCTCCGCTAGCTCCATTATTCGTCGGTGTGTCCGTAGAATCCATGACTGGCTAAGTGATTGTAATGCAGGCTCAGGCGACGCCGACGAAGCAAAAAGCCTCCTACAGAAGGGATATTGGTGCGAAGAAAAGTTGGAAGGACATGATTGGACAGAGTTAGCGAATCGATGCAGTGGCTAGTGTGCTAATGTGGCTGTGAATGACGGCGGACGTCGGTGTGGCGCATGTATTCGATTGGCCAACACATTCGCGGCCCAGTCTCGTCAACTCGCGTGGCTTTGCGCAACCCTCCTCACCACACGCCGTCACAACGGGAGGCCAATGGCGTTACATCTTCGACATCTAAACCAGGGGTTGGCATCTGTTCAGACAATGTTCTTCCCATGTTTCTTTATAATCAGCGTTTGGGAGCAGCTTTTCTGCGCAGGTACGACTGCCTCGATGATAGACGCTCTCTTCGGATTCGGTTCTTTGGGATTCTCCACGCTGATATATGATAACCCGTCCAGGATAGTCTCAATCACAAAATAGAGCCTTGGGTGATTTGCCCACAGAAATGCAGGTTCCGTTTCAACACTCAGCTCCGAAAATGCGAGGTGATAGTGTCGCTTGGTTGAAACGCCAAACTGTGCCGTTGTCTCCTTGCTTGGTCTGAAGAAATCTGAAGAAAATCCCAAGGAATTCGGTTCCTTGATACGAACGAACCTGTGTACTGGTTTTCCAGCGGTAGAGAACGAGAACCCTTATTTCCTTTTTCTCCTGGCCTTCTGCTGACAGATGGGATTGTCGGTAGGCCACATGACGAACATGCAGAGGGCTTTCCCAGCCAAAAGACGGGATGAAAGAAAAACGCGGTAACGAATTGTGCTCTCACTTTGACTTCCCGCTCTCTGGTACCAAGCCGCCAGCCGCGGTTCAAAGCTCTGTCTTGTTCACACACAGAGCATACTTAATTGATGCCCTACTTCCAGGTGGTAATACAACGTAGGCCATCTGATGCCATCGAACCGCCCTCTTTGATTGCGGGGAGCGACTGGGATGGAAGCCAATTGAGGAACCATTGCAGCACCTTAGATGAAAACAAAGGCCGCGGGTGTGGCAAAGAGGACCCACATGTCGAAGTTGAAATTAAAATTTGAGGCTCGCGCGATGAGCAGCCCTGATCCCGGGTGCCCTGTTTGAAAGAAGGAAAGGCCCAAAAGCTGCCAACACATCCCTCCCACACTATATCCATGTTGATGATGCATCGGTTTCTCAAAGGTACTTTCAGAGAGATAGCTTCGCCATATATCTCTGACACCGTGGGAGACTGGCTGAAATGTAATGTCCCAGCTCTGCAGTGATTCTGATGCTCAGGCGAGTTTATTTCCTGCAGCGATCATTCGCAGGTATGCGGATGCCCCCCTAGCAAAGTCACCCCCATCGTTCCGTTAATTTCCAGCGAATGCTTGCCGGCGCGGTACATTTCTCACTGCGGCTTCATATACGCACTACACTGAGGTACTTGCATCCGCATTATTGCTGTAAAACAATGCAAATCAAAAAGAGAGTGGGAGCGTAAGTGAGAGAAGACGTACAAAGATCTAGGCTAAAATTTGCATATGCTGCGCTGTCAATCAGAAAATTTTCATTCGACCAGAATTCATTTCTCTTCTTCCTTCTCCCACTCCTAATCATCACCAGCATCATCTCTCTTATCTTTCTGGACAGTTATCCAGTTCCATTTTCTTTTTCCTGGCCTCATCTCATCGATTCAACCGCCGCCTTTTAGCATACAAAGAATACAACTGCCTTATCATCATATCACGACTCCCATCACCCACTGGCAGTGCTCCCTCGCTGGAACTAGCCCCAGCTCATCGCCGCTGTATCAAGCAGGCATTCTCGAAATCACTCGGCTTTCGGATCTCTTCTATTTGTTTGGAGAAATAAATCTTGGACGGGGAGTTTTGCCGAACCGGGACTTGCTTACTCTCTTGTCACAACGTGGACGCCGCAGATACATTGGTGGGCAGGATTTCAAAACATTTACGAGGTTTGTTCAATAGCGATTGCTGTTGAAATTGTCTGATGCCGCTTTAACGCTTTGTTTCGGTCTTTGCTGCCCTCTTTTTTTATTTAATATATTCCCCCCAGCTGTACCTTTCAGGGCGGAGAGAAAGCAAAGTAGGGGGTCCCAGCGCTCTTGCATGCTAGTCCCGCCCTGAATGTTGTCTCCGTATGACCTGCATGAGTTCTCTAGCCCATGTTTCCCGTCTTGGATTCTCGTCGCGATATCTGTTCTGTCAAGTTGTCACGACGAAACCAAGACCAAGACACACAGAGAAGAGATTTCGAAGGAAAGAAGGGCCAGGAACACAATCACCATGACATGTCGACCAATAGCCTTCGAGGAGAGTGATTTTTCTTTTGCAGCTTAATTAGCGATCTGACTTGGCCTGACCTGATCTGACTTGGCCCGGCCAGATACGAGAAACTTCAAATTCGATAAACTCGTTTCCACTCCCGCCCACTACCACTGCCACTGCCCTATCAGATATTATCACTATTATCATCACCAGAATCACTCGTTAATTGCCATTTAGTGCATACGCTTTGGGTTTTCTCGCTGGGGGTTAGCCTTGTTCGTGTCTTGGTCGTCCTGACTTGCGCGGTTAGTGCAGAAAGAGGACCCTCACATCCCTCTTGCCCTTTTCCCTCCTCTTCCTCTCTTGCGAGATTCGCTCGTTATTATATGCTTTCTTATTCTTATCATCACACCGTGAAAGGTTCATGATTTCAAGCCGAACAGACTGACTGACAAGTGACAGCGGTGACAATCAAATCTCCTTTCCCCACAGGCCGAACATTCTTGTCCTCTGCTTCCTTCCTGATCCTCTTTGCCCTGACGAAACTACTACGCCAACCCTGAAGGACTCCAATCCCCTGATTAATCGATTGAGATATTGATTATTGTGATTGAGCCAAGTAAATAGACCCCGTTTCTGCTGGCCAAAGTTTATTATCGTCTGGCTGTGGAAGCCTTAATCCCAGCCGCCGTACCCGGTCGCGAACGGGATTTCGAACCAAATATCCCCCCAAAAAGCCCGGCCCCCAAAGAGCCAAACGGAACAAAAACGAGGAGCAGGAACAACAGCCTTTTCTTCGTCTTCCCTGTCTGATCGATCCGTACATTCTGCTATTGCTACTCTGCAGCAGCATCTCTTCCTTCCGTTCAGTCTGGTTATTTTGTTCCATCTGCTCGATCCGAATCAGGTTCAATTTGTCTGATTCGTTTCTCGAAGGGAGAGACGAAACAACACCATCTCAAACCCCGTCCACCGCAGCAACAACAGCAAAAACACACAATCCGTCCAATCCGCCCATCCACACAATAACAACAAAACAAACATCACTGCCATCATCACCAACGTCCGACCAGGGGAAAAAAAAAAAAAAAAAGGACCCCGCTGCGACCAACCAGATAATCTGCTCGATCCAACCAGTCTGCTCCCACATGGCACCGGTCTTGTAGGCTCTTTCTTTCTCGTCGCCTTTTAATCGTTACTCTCCTCCCCCTCTCCTGACACTTCGACCGCCCCCGTGAAAAAATCCCCTTTCCCACGCGATTTCCACGACTACAGGGCGCGAAAAACTACAAAAACATCTCAGACTATTCTATTGACGGGGTCGTTGAAATTGGCGCGGCTACACAACTAATCACACAAATCTATAATAAATAATGTCGGCCGCAGGTATGTACCTGCCGCCGACGATGTCACAACCAACGCCTACCACGTCCTCGAGACGTCCTGCGCACCGTCCGACAACATACTCGGGTTCGGGGAATTATCAATCACAACCCCAGGCTGGGTCTACGACAAGCTACCACCACCAGCCGCCAATTCAACCTCCGCCCAGGACAAGTTCGAATAAACATTCAGCCGTTACCGCTGCGGCCGCGGCAACATCTGCATCCCCAGCTCTACAGCCTGTATCTGTGGCCGCGAATTCGACACCAGGTGCTACAAGAAGCAACTCCACAAGAGTGCAGCCCACTGAGAGGGAAAGCAGCAAGTCAGCCACACGCAGGGAAGGCGATAAAAGGGCGGTGTCTACAAATGCTCCAGTTGGCTCTTCTTCGAGGTCAGAAGGGACCGTGCCCGTTCGTGCAGAAAGTACTCGTGAACCAGCAAGACGGCAAGAGTCGGAGCAAACAAATGGTGCAACCAAACAGCCACAAACAAGACAGGAAAGAATAGATGCCGCAAGAGGCAATCAGTCGTCTTCTTCGAGAAAAGAAACGCGGTTTGGCAACTATATCTTAGGACAGACTCTCGGCGAGGGTGAGTTTGGCAAAGTCAAACTCGGCTGGCGCAAAGATGGTGGTGTTCAGGTATGTGTTCAATTGTTTGTGATTCCCATTTCTGATGTTAGAATTCTCATGTAAAATCACAACAGGTCGCGATCAAATTGATCAGGCGAGACACTTTGGCCCCTCATCCCAATCGCTTGTCTAAAATTTACCGAGAAATTTCTATACTGCGAACGTTGTCGCATCCTAACATTGTCAAGCTATTTGAAATGATTGAGAACGAAAGGCATATCGGTATCATCCTCGAATACGCATCGGGAGGTGAACTTTTCGATTATATTCTAACCCACAGATACCTCAAAGACCCACCTGCTTGTCGATTATTCGCTCAGCTAGTTTCTGGTGTTGGCTATCTTCATAAGATGGGAATTGTTCATCGGGATCTAAAACTCGAAAATCTTTTGCTAGACAGAAACCGGAATATTATCATCACTGACTTTGGGTTTGCCAATGTCTTTGATCCATTGGATGATATCAGTGAGTATGAAGACAGGCTTAACGACCCTAATGTCCTTAAAGAACTCGAAAGAGGGGTAGGAGAAGATGGTCGTGGACGCCGTGGCGATCTTATGGCTACCAGCTGTGGCAGCCCCTGCTATGCCGCGCCAGAGTTGGTCGTCAGTGATGGTGTATATACTGGGCGAAAAGTGGACGTTTGGAGTTGTGGTGTTATATTGGTAGGTTCTGGTTGTGTGTCCTTTGAAAATGGACAAAATACTAACACAATGTGTCAATTCGCAGTACGCAATGCTGGCGGGATATCTCCCATTCGACGATGATCCGGCGAACCCTGAGGGTGACAATATTAACTTGCTGTACAAGTACATTGTGTCAACTCCACTCACCTTCCCGGAGTATGTTACACCACATGCTAGGGATCTCCTGAGACGGATCCTTGTACCGGATCCGCGGAAACGTGCGGACCTGTTCGAAGTGGCCCGGCATAGTTGGCTCAGCCCATTTGCAAATGTTGTTGGGTTGATCACGAGCTCCACGACAACGACACAGGATATCATGACGACAACTGTGACAAGTGGTGCGTATTGCTTGACACTCCCCCTGTGTCCCGTTTACTGAGATCTATTGTGTACCCTTGCCAATAATACTAATGAATGTGCAACAGAGGTACAAGAACAACCTGTTTTGACCCGCTCTGCTTCTGTGCGCGAACCTTCCACAACTACTCACGTACACTCCTCACCGCAAAGCGCCAGACAACCAGAACAATCACCGTCTTCTAAGGCATCAGGGGATACAAAACGGAACACAGTCCAAGTCGAATACGTCCAACCGAAGACTCAAACAAAGCGACAACAAGATGGGAGTGGCCAGGCGTCCTCTTCGAAGAGAGAAGGCTCACCTACTGGTGAACCAATTGTTAAATCTAAAGGCCAGGATAGAGAGACGGAGCAGCAGTCACAGCCCTCTACGTCATCAGCCGCTGCATCCAAGCCAGCCAAACCGGTCAGTGTACAGGACCACCGTCCAACCAACAAATCATCTACATCAGGAGTTCCACGCGTGCAGGCTGTCGGATCAGATACAGGAAAGTTGCCGACAAAACATCAACAAAGGGCTACGAGCTATCAAGGTCCTACTCCAACGCAAGGAACTACGAAGATCACAGTTGGTTTACCGATAATTGAGACTCACACTGTGCCTATAGCTACGCAGCCTCGGTCTGGTTCTGAAAGCCAGGAGCCCCAAACTGCCGGCTCCTCGCCTTCATCCAACACCAATCTACCGATTCCCTCAGCTAACAACCGCCCGACAAGTGCAGAGACTGCAAATTCAGGGGTTTCCCGCTCACAATCTGTTCGGCAAACTTCATATACTGGCAAGAATTCCGGTCCCACCATCATCCCACAACCTCTTACATCTCAAAGCAAGCTTCCTCAGCCCACCCAGAAGAAGCCGTATACGATCTCCAAGCCGATACCCCAGCATGATCCTGAGATCACGATGTCTAGCTATGCCCCAGCCAACCCCCGGGAATCCGGTTCAGAACTGTCTAAGGGCCACAAAAGAGCCAACACTGTTGCCGGGCCTAGCGCTAGTGCTAAGATATTTGATCGAATGTTTGGATCGTCAGATAAGAATGCGACACAAACTGGAGCCGCCCAATCTCGGCCGTCCTTGGATCAAAACTCTGGGCCAAATAGTGCTGCCCAAACACCAACTCCAAGGCAATCTATGGATCAGGTTGGTGGGAAATACGAAGCATCGGCGAAAGGAAAGCGAAGGTTCAGCTTGATACCGTCGTGGGCACATAAGAATAACGACCAAAGTGCCCCGGCAAAGAGATCAACACAAAGTAAGCTAGTTAAGCATGATCGTCGTCTTTCGCGGTCTGCGGGCAATGCAACTGATCCTAAAGGGCTTACAGGGGCGAATGTTGAGCCTCCCCAATCTTCGTACACCGCGAACGGTTCATACGCCAACATCAACACTCAACCCACCAGCCAGTCCCTGCAATCTTTGCATCACGACGACGGAAATAATCGCCCAAGCGCGTCTGCCACGCACGTCGCCAATCTCACCAGCAAGAACCGCAAGTTTGGAGATGCTTATTCGCATGACGGTCAAATCTCGGGGTCTGCCGGTAGCACTGGGGCGGCTCGTCGGGTCATGGATTTCTTCAGGAAACGGGCAATTGGACGAAGCAAGTAGTCCCAGCTTCTCCCGACGCCAAATTTTCCTCACCCTCGATTCAATGTGGTAACCGATTGGGCTAGAGATGAGCGCCGTCGAGAGTTGGTCAAAAGACTTATGGCACAACCTCAGTATGCCCTCCTCCCGACATGTCCACCCACATGAGTCGCAATCACATTAAAAAACCTCGCAGTTGAGAACACAACTCTTAAAATTTGACCGTTTTTCATTTCCTCTATTTTCTTGTGCAAAACATTACAGCATAAATCTTTTAATTCATAGTGCAAAAAGCGATCGAGGGGTCTCAAAACTCACTGCGGCGAGAACCGATTCCTCTAACCCGTTTCTTCGTCGAACCTTTTTTTGCTCTGCTCTTTCCTCACCTTCACCCATTCCCTACCCCGAGGCGACCTTTCCTCTGCCCGGTCTTCGCAAACACGCCTTGAACTCTAGCGGAGGAAAAGAATATCTTCTGAATTTCCTTTTCACCCCTTGACCGTTTTGCCTACTCCTCTCATCTCGACTTTTCTTAGCCGGTTTAGCTTAGTAATTTGTCCTTTTGGTTTTGCTTGATCACGAGCTTTAGACATGATTTTCCTTACCCTCGAACATCACGAATATTGCTTGTCCTTTTTCCTTCTCTTCGTCCTGATCTTGGTGTTCGTTTCTTCTTTCTCCTTGCATACTCGACCTTGTAGCTCTGACGTTTGTGTCATTCTTCTTGATATCAGGCGGAGTACAAACTTTGCTCATTCCAAGTTCACCTCTGATTATTCCTGTTCCTCTTTTCACTTGTTACAATTCCTCTTGTTTCCGCTTTCTGCTTTCCTTCTCTTTCTTTTATTTTCTTGTTGATACAATGGGAGGGTGTTTTTCCATGTTTCCTATCTTATTTCCATTTTCTTCATCACTTTCGTTAGGATCCTGTTACTATTACAACTACAATTTCCTTTCGAACAAAAATATTACACTATTCGTCTTACTGTTTGCCGAGCCTCCTTGTCTTGAAAACGAGCCTCCTTTTCCAGTGCAAGATCCTTATACTTCTAGGTTTTTATGAACGAAAGATAGGATGCAGACTTCGCGGTCTTTCTTCTTTTTGTTTTTTGTTTCCTTCGTTTTAGTATACGATACCAGACGTGCTTTACCCAGTATTAGTTTTTAATGGAATTATCAAAATTTAATTAAGCAATGAAACAAATGTGCTTCCGGGAAAAATATATTGTCTTTACCGGAACGTTAATCGTAACCTTGAACATTTTTCAGGTTGGAACCTGCAGGCTCGAACCAATCATTTAAGCTTCCCTCAAAACAGTTATTTTATTTTTTATTTTTATATTTTATATTTTTATTTTAAAAGGATATTTTATGCATAAACCCTAGAGCTCAAGGTTCAAGGCAGAAGTGAAATCTTCGTCCCGAGGATAACCTTATATCGAAAACCCAAATTTTTTCGAGGAGTAACCACTTTAGAAATAAATAAAAATTAAGTCGTAAGAAGGTCAGATGTCGTAGATTTCATTGATGCACGAGAGGAGCTCTGGCAAAAATGCAAGCTGAAGCGGAACGAACGTCAAAGCTTGAGACTCTACCACAAATGCATTAATGTTTTAAGAAAAAAATTTTTTTTCTTGCTTCCTAGACTTAAGTCTGAGGTATTGTACTCGCGCCTTGATCCTTCACCGTTTTTAAGTGCACTACTATTATTATTCGCATCCTCTTACTTTGGAAAAAACATGTCGAGAAGATTCGATTCGGCGAACGAATCAAAGTGAAAAATTTTCTTCTTTCCCAGGCCCAGAAATCTCGCCGATCGTCTGGGGATAAAATGGCTGCTGCTCGGTTATGTCCTGCTCGTTCCCTTCCCTTCCCTGCCCTGGTCCTCTTCAATTGGACATTATTGGTATCTGTCGACATCCCTGCGCTCTTCGTCGTGCTTGCTTGCATGCGGGTGTCCTCTTTGGTCTCGGTCGATGGCGCAGTTGGGGCATGGAAAAAATAGCGAATAGCGAATCCTTGATAACGACCGCTCCGGCCGCGGCCTCTTCTTCGTTTTCTCTTTCCCCACGTCGTCTCTGATAACGATTCTTCGTCTGGAGAGGAGATATACGATACATGGACAGAAGTTACATGTAATGTAGCCATGTCTTGCCTTCCTGCTGTCACACGGTACGGCTGGAGGTATGCAAGCTTCGATTGGCTCGGGAGCTCATCGACATGCCCTTCACCTCGTTCTCTCCGATTTCCTCGATTTCCTCGGATTTGCGCCATGGGCTTGACTGGCGATTGTAGTTTTGGTCATATGAGAACATTCCTTTTCGGAATTGCTCCACCGTAAGCAGTGGTACGGTAATAACTCTCTGCAAAGCTTGCAGCAAGATCCGGCCGGGCCCTTTTTGTTTTCGTGAAAAAATTGAGAACGAAGATGCTTGCTAGTACGGCCGATGCTAAACTCCCATGGGGAAGTGAAAGCATCCGAGCAGAATGAATCGTTTCCTGTTGCGAGCTCCAATGCAACCGCTGCTGATAATGCGGGTGCCAGTCACACTCCGCAATCTCTTTTTGAATCATTCAGAGTTCCCTCTCAATGCGAATTAGTGAAAAGCTTTAAAGCAAGAAGTGGCTAGTCGGATTGGATATAATTAAATCTGCCCGTCCACCCGCCTTTGCCTTCCTTCCTTCTCCTCTCTTCGCCATCTTTTAATTCTTGTCTGCAGCTATTGCGTATATTGATATCTTGGATTTCGGACTTCGATGATGTTTTGATGTCCTGCAATGTCAACACACTCCTCCTCCTTCGCCACGCTCGTTTCCACGCTCACCCATTTGAAGAACAACCTCATCAACAATCACAACTACAACAGTAATAATAACAGCAGTGTAGCAGATAGTTATATCAATACCAATAATAATAATAATAACGGCAACAACCGCCACAGATACCCGGACAATGATTCTCCAAAGGCATCAGCCTTCCTCTTCCTCGCAATCGTAGTATCAATCTTCCTTCTTGTTGTCGCCTCTCACTTCTTCTACCTCTACGTCCTCCGTAAAGAACCATACTACTACAGCGTCCAATCCGACATCGACCCGACCCTCTGGCACGTTGAGCGAATCGTTCCGCTCCGTGAACGTTTGAGGTCCTGGCGCGGCCTTCCTCGCAGTAGCAGCGACATCTTTCGCGATGAGGATCTCGAACGGGTTAGGCGGGCTCTAATGGTCCGCGGATGGCGGGGTAGAGTTAACAGCGACGGAACACCGAACAGAAACCACAGAATAGTCGACGACAGAGCTGCTGTCGGCTACGGTGTCGGAGGGGGTACCGGATGGGGGTATGTTGCCGCGGATGTAGAATCGGGCCCTAGAGTGTATGTCGAGACTGAAGACACACCATTCTGGAAACAACGACGGTGGGGTTACAACTATGGCACTTATGGATCGTTCGGGACCAGCCCGGACGAGAGGAGAAAATTAATGTATGCGTTCCCTATCAACCCGGGTCCGAGGACTAGGGGTGGGAATGTCGTGCCTGGAATGAGCAGTAGCAGATGGCCCACCGGGGTTGTCACGCCAGAGTTTGGGAGCATGGGAAACATGGCAGCAAAGGGTGAAGCTCAGGCGTACGGCCTCGCTGCCGCCTTTTCATATCACGCGTCACCGAGGAACACACGCTTCGTAACGCCACCGATCAGAGCTTCGAGTAAGATTTTGGAGGGACTGAAACATTCCGGGTTGAGGTATGCTGCAGAACGCGCAGCGAAATTCCCGGATGAGGATTTGCAGGAACATTATCAGGGCTTGATTGAAAGCGAGGATGCGGCACTAAGGGAGCTGGAAGAAGCGAAGGATTTTGCGGCCATCGAACATACTTATGTTCCAGTGGCTCAACAGGAGCCAGATCACCCAAAGAGGGTTATCGAGAAGCTTACCCAACTTGAACAGAAGTTGTTACATGCTGTCAAGAGGCGATCACTATTCGCAGAGAGGTTTGCGCTTAGAGATGACGGCGAGGAGAGAGGCGAGTCTAGTCGTGGACCGTCAGTTTCGGAGCCACCGCCGCCGTATTCGGATATCGGCGAGAGTGACTTGCAGTTTGACGAAGATAATTGAGAGAGCGAGCGTTATTTTCGTTTGCTTTTTTGAGGCTTTGTTCTTTTATCTGTTCATCGAGCGTGATACGCAGATGCTTCCTTTGGAGCGTTGTTCTTTACCATATTGCTTCAGCTTACGATACCCAGGATGTATAGCGAACATCTTTTTTTGTACTGTTTGATCCTGTTATATATTGCATCATCGCTAGAGTAGATGTCTTTTATATGCCTTAATATTTATAAACAGGCCCTTGAATTATAGAGACAATTCCTTTATCTCCATGAAAAAAACCTAAGAATAGAGGGAAACCGCTAACACGACGCCTGATGGGGTAACCAATATAACAACTACTAAAAACTGGCTGACGACAGAAAGGCCCAGGATATCATATCGAGAATGTGATGCCGACAAACACAAGGAGGATGAGGTACGCATTTAAACACTAGAAAATCACATCCTTATCCTCATCATCTGCCAGCAGGTCTCCGGGCTCGTCCTCGGCCTTTCCGGATATTGTAACTTGCTCCTTCTCTTTCCTAACTGCCAACTCGGCCTCGGCTTCATCCATCACCTTCTTCTTGTTGTTTTTAACCTTCTTTAGACGGTAGAATTCCTCACGATCACTATGAGCATGTGTTAGCAGGTGGGGAATGTTACAAGGGTGGTGAGATTGGAAATCGTACAGCTCGTCCAGCTCCGAGTTGATATATTTGATGGTGTTCTCGGTTCTGGGTATAATGACATGCTCGATAGCGTTGACACGACGGTTGACAATCTATCAGCCGTAATGGTCAGTGATTTGATGTTCTGGAGATTAATGATGACGAACTAGCTTACTTTTATAACATCGTCTAATATCACGAATGCCGTCTACGCCATTATCAGTATTTCATGACCCTATGATATCGTGTATTGCAAGAAAATCGGTATAATGGCGAACCTGCAAACTTGCCAATTCCACCAGCGTCTCCACAGCCTTCCCATATACGTCCCTACACTTTTGCACCTGCTGTCCACCTCTCCCCAACCCCGTCAATCCAAAATCATTGTTCTCTTCGGTAAGATAGCTCTCGAAGGCGGGAAGTTGAACACCGGATACGTTTTCCTGTTTCGAGCGTATTCGAAATCGAGCCGATCTAACGGATTCTTGGACTTGGTAACTGATCGAGCCGCCGGAGGCGTATGTGACTTCAGCAAGGGAGAATGCGGCGATTTGCATCACCCGTCCCATTTTGCGTTTTGCTTCATCGATGCGGCGTGTTATCTCTGAGAAGTGTGGTTTGGTCACGTATCAGATAGCTGTGTCTAATGGTAATGATTACGAGTGGGTGCGTCTTGCGTGTCTACCTCGGAAACGTCTAGAGCAAAATGCATCAGTAATTGGTTGTCTCAAGCATAGATACAACTGATGATGATGATGACGAGAGGGAGACTACTTTGTTAGAGCTTCGGATTTGCGCTTGAGCAACGAATGGCCGGTTTCTGCGCCCTTCAGCTTGGCCTTCATCAGTCCTAACGACTGACGGGTCGGAAAGACCGCCTCGCGGTTCTGGAGAAACAAGTCGGTTAGCCCATCATCTGGAGTGTATACAAGATTCTATAGATCTCGGATTTGCTGCTTACACCGGTTCCGGACATGATGGCGGTCGTGATAGTGGCGGTGGGGAGAGAGGGCGGTGGTGGTGGTAGTGGTGGTGGTTCGAGATGCTATGACGACGTTGGTTGGTCGGACGGGCGAAAGTCGGTGCCCAAAAGTGCGCCGGGACCAACGCACTTTTGGGCCTCCGTGCGAGCCAATCGTTTGGAGTCGCGCGCCAGGTCCAGTCATCGAGAATTTCGTGCAGTCGATTTCAATTTTATATCATGACGACGACGGCGACCACAGACATTAACCACGATGAGGTAACATTTAACCATCGCGCCGCCTCGTCGTCCAGCCTCTTCAGCACTAATTCTTCTCGACCGGCCGCTACTTTCTAATCGAACTAGATATCTAGCACCCATCGCATACCTATTCGACGACGACTCGTATCACGATGCCTCCCAAGAAAGCAAAGGCTGGTGAACCAGCGCCTCCCATCCCAGCTCCTACGATTAAGGAGACTCCTGCTCCTCCTCCTTCTTCTCAGGCTCCGGTTCTTACACCCTCGAAGAAAGCTAAGAGCGCCGTTGATTTCTTCTTAATCGTACGTGAAACGGCAATCCACTGCTCCATACGGAACTCTCCCCCTCAAACGCGACAAGAATGCTGACGGGATTCCCCAACCTTTGCGTTTCCAGACTGATGAGGACGTGTTATTCGAACAAGATATTCAGCGAGACAAGGAGCCTCAATTGAAGACATGGCTGCAGTACATCAACTCCAAGAAGAAGAATGGAAAGCTGGCGGAGCTTGTATTCGTACGTTTCACACACGCACGCCCCACAAAATATGCTAGGAGGATCGCGGCTGACCAGGCGACGGTCAATTTAGGTCTTCGAACGAGCGGTTAAAGAAATGCCCAGGTCATATAAACTCTGGAAAATGGTATGCTTCATATTTCTTCTCATTTACTTAGAGTATATACACTTTGAGCTGGCTCATCTGACTAAATTTTCTTTTCATGCACATAGTATCTTGACATCCGCGTCTCCCATGTCGAAGGACTCAATCCCTCGAAATACGCTGCCGAATACGACAAAGTCAACGATTGTTATGAGCGTTCTATCGTTCTACTAAACAAGATGCCTCGAATATGGACTGACTACCTCTCCTTCCTCCTCAAGCAATGCAAAGTTACACATACCCGCCGTACATTCGATCGAGCCCTCCGTGCGTTACCCATAACCCAGCACAACCGTATATGGGAATTGTATATTCCCTTTGCCAATTCGGCGTCCGGAGAGACTGCGATCAAGATATGGAGAAGGTATATGCAAGGCCACCCCGAGGAGGCAGAGGAGTTTATAGAGCTATTGATAGAGTTGGGTTACTACACTGAAGCGGCGCAGAAGTACATCGACATTTTGAATAATCCGAAGTTTAGGAGCAAAGCAGGAAAGAGCAACTTCCAGCTATGGATGGATTTATGCGAACTGCTAGAGCACCACGCGAGAGATATCAAAGGCTTGCCCGTTGAGGATATAATAAAGAGCGGAATCCATAAGTTTGAAGATCAACGTGGCAAACTGTGGACCTGCCTGGCGAACTATTGGACCAATGTGGGCGATTTCGATAGAGCTAGGGATATCTACGAAGAGGGAATCACCACGGTGATGACAGTGCGAGATTTCACGCAGATATTCGACACATATGTGGAGTTTGAGGAGACCATCATATCGCAGGATATGGAAGATGCTACAGAGCGACAGACGGCAGGCAAGGTGGACGCTGAGGCGGATGAGGAATTGGATAGGAAAATGATGAGGTTCGAGTACTTGATGGACCGACGGCCATTTTTGGTTAACGATGTCTTATTACGGCAGAACCCCAACAACGTGATGGAATGGGAGAAGAGAGTTGCACTATGGGGAGACAACAAGAAAGAAGTCGTGCAAACTTATACAGATGCGATTGCAGCGATCCAACCTAAGAAGGCGGTAGGCAAATTTAGCGACTTGTGGACTAAATATGCCAAATTCTACGAAGAAGGCGGAGATTTGAAAACCGCTAGAATGATCATGGAAAAGGCAGTCAAAGTGCCCTTCAAGACCGTACAGGAGCTCGCAGAAATGTGGGTGGAATGGGCAGAAATGGAGCTACGAAACGAAAATTTCGATCAAGCGATGGACATCATGGCGAAATCTACCGTCCACCCGAAGAACTCAAACGTCGACTATTTTGATGAGAGCCTCACACCGCAACAAAGAGTACACAAGAGCTGGAAACTATGGAGCTTTTATGTTGATCTCGTGGAAAGTGTTGGAACATTGAATGATACAAAGGAGATATATGAAAAGATCTTTGAGTTGAAGATTGCGACACCGCAAACCGTTGTCAACTACGCCAACTTGCTGGAAGAGAACAAATATTTTGAAGAATCTTTCAAAGTGAGTAATCATCTGTTCTAGTATTTTCAGCTTTGCGCTAAAATTCTACAGGTCTACGAACGCGGCCTAGATCTCTTCACCTACCCCACCGCATTCGAAATATGGAACCTCTATCTCAAAAAAGCAATGGATCGCAAAACTAACCTCGAGCGTTTACGCGATTTGTTCGAGCAATCCCTGGAAAACTGTCCTCCGAAATTTGCAAAGGTGTTATACATCATGTATGGTCAACTAGAAGAAGAGCGTGGTCTTGCTCGTCACGCGATGAGGATATACGAACGTGCAACCCGTGCTGTGAGCGACGAGGACCGCTTCGAGATGTACGAAATGTACATCCTGAAGTCTGCTAGCAACTTTGGACTTACCTCAACCCGTCCGATCTACGAACGTGCAATCGAGGTGTTGCCAGACTCTGAGGCGAAGAACATGTGTCTCAAATTCGCGGAAATGGAGAGACGGCTCGGTGAAATTGATCGTGCAAGAGCCATCTACGGTCACGCTAGCCAGTTCTGCGATCCCCGCGTTGCACCAGAGTTCTGGACGCAGTGGGAGAAGTTTGAGATTCAGCATGGTAACGAAGATACCTTCAAAGAAATGCTGCGTATCAAGAGGAGTGTCCAAGCGCAATACAAGTATGTTTCCCTTTTCTTTCGAATAAAGTCAAATATGGAATCGCTAACGTTTGCAATAGCACCGATGTCAACTTTATCGCTGCACAGGCTGTCGCTCGTGGGAAAGAAGCAAAGGCTGGCGCACCCCTTGATGAAACAGATGGTAATTCTGTCAATGGTACTAGGGACGCTATGCAAGCTCTTGATCGAGAATTACGGGCTCCGATGGGATTCGTAGCTGCGAAGAGTGGCGGTGTTGTAGGCGGTCAAGGGGCTCCCAAAGAACAGGCCACCCTTCAAGTTGCGGCCAACCCGGACGCTATTGATATCGACATGGATGATTAAGCCATTTTCTTTTGGGGCACTTGCATGAAGATTATCGCATTTTCCGCATTCGAAACACCCCTTCAACCTCTTTTCTTTAAAATACTCAGAATAGTTTTTCTCGACAACTTTTCTAGTTTATATTTCTATGGGTTTTATACAGGAGTTGGTGTTACGTCCCAGCATTGCAAACAGAAAAAAAAGAACCTTATTTTCTCGCCTTTTCCCTAGCATTTACATTACAGGTGGTGTTTGCCTTCAAAGATTGTATTATAAGATATTTGACGGAAACACCAAAATGGTGTTTTTATTTTCCTTCTCTTCGTCTACAAGTCTCTTCATAACAAGGCGATGCAAGTGGCGTAATCGAACTCGAAATCTTACCAAAAATACACTCAAGTCGAATCATGCTAAGGTAGACATCAAAACTGTGACTTTCTTGATGTGAGGTAAGGCAAACTCGGATGATAGCTTGTTCAAAGCAGATTGTGCAAATGATTTACCGCCGAGTCAGACGTCGGCCTTACCGGCCCTTCATCCCACGATTCAAACGAACATAGGTTCAAAGCAAGTATCCGTCGTGCATGACAATAGAAACAAACAAGGCGGGAACGAAAAATCAGGGGGTTTAATCAGAAGCCCTATTTGAAGGGATGTTTGTGGATATATTTATATCTGGGCACCTTTGGGCGATAGCACTGGCACGACAGGAAAATAACATCTACAAGGTTAACGGCTCTCGAATATCGCCTTTTCAGCGGTTATCAAGTCTATATACATAGCACAAGAGATAGCAATTCTAGTTTCGGAAACTACAGCATCAGACCTCCAGGAAAAAGAATCCGCTGCCCTTATACGTTTCGTTCCTGATTGAGACCCACAGATCACACGTCTTCCGGAAACCTCGAAATCATCGATAGATATCACACGAGTGTATTCACCTCTCCCTGGTTCTGAGTGACCATGGCTTCCGCTAGAAAACAATCATGCAACGATTTGTACGTAGCCAATCCCGATATTCCGCATCAACCTTCATTAGATTCAATGGTGCAAGCTGTGGTTTAAATTTTCATGCCAACTAACTTAACATGAACCATGTAGGAGAGCCATGAATAATTTCCAACACCCTGAAATGAGGCAGGTCATTAAAGACCTCCATGAGACGATCGATCAGCTCGGGAAAGAAGAACAGGAGAGGATTAAAGCGAGGAGGGAGAAGAGAGCAGCACAAAATATGGCGCCGAGTGGTAGTAACACGGGTAGTGAGTCGAATCATCAGAAGAAGGGTTCATGAGGTCTGTCGGACGGATGAATACACTCTTTGGTTATCTGGATCGATTCAATTCCTTGGATTGACGCAAAATGCAGGATAGTTATAAAGCAAAAACTCGCGTGGTATAATATTATAATAAATTGCTTGATGGATCATGTATGTTTATTCGTATATCCTTCAGAAGGACAGGAATATCCATGTCAATAGAATTTTGTTGCAACTGGGGTCTCAATCTGTGTAACCTTGGCCAACACGCAGACTGCCCGAACAGGAAATCGGCCCCAGTCGGGCCTGGAAATAAGGTTGCGTCTACTACGTGGGTCAGGTGACCTCATTTGTTCCGGAATAGTGATCTCATCCCCGCGTAATATTTACTTGCCACGTTTTTTAGACTTGGTCATTGAAAGATTTACAGAATGATTATATATAAAGCTCTATATGTCACTAAGTTTAATAAATTTCAAGTTGCAGTGTAATCTTTTCAAAAGAAACCTCTGAAGCAAACGTTTAAACCAACAAATTCATCGTTGCCACCGAGAAGAAAAACGCCGAAATCCAAAACCATTATTATTATTATTCACAAGAATAACCAAAATGAACAACAAAATTCAAACCACGTAAGTCTCAAAAATATATTAGAAATTTCAGGACACTTTCGCTAAACTGAGATGGCAATCAAACCGCAGAAGCCACGAAGCAATCAAGGGATCACCGGGTATCATGGTGCCAAACGCCGAAATGCAAGAAGAGTTCCACAAACAAAACGTTCAAAACGAGGAAGCAGCTGCACGGATGAAAGCTGAGAAGGAGGGCAAAGAGGATTCCTCGAAGAAGCCTGATGCAAAAGAGTCCAAGTCGGATTAGAAACGGGTAGAGACATCAGAGGGGCAGTGTTTGCTCTGAAGGATGGGAGATATCCTAGCTTGCGGATCGTGCATACATTCCGATGCTGAATCGCAATTTTGCACAACTATCGTAACGCTATTCTATCACATGAGATAGACAAGCCATCTTGTAGTCAAAAACATAATCCACAAGTCCTCTTACTAGAAATCAAATTTCCACGCGACCAGTATACTTGGTAGTTGAATGTTACTTATGATTGAGCCTTAGGTAACTTATGCTTGAGTATATATTCTACAATTCTGATTAATATGCGGGCTATTGCACTCGGAAAAGGAAATATTTGGGAAATCCCAGACAAAACGTGAAGTAAAGGTAAGGTACTCCTCGGACACTCAATGAGGTTCTACATCTTAGCCATGAGACAATCTTGATCTTGGAATTTTAGGCATAAACGACAGAGAAGAGTTGATTTTGATAATGACTCTCTGGATTAGAATGACAGCCTCGCGTATATCGATTACGTTTATTTGTAGCTTTATTACGAACCTCCTGTTATAGTATCTCGAACAACCGAATGCTGTCACGTTGTTCTTACAAGTTTCCTACCTCTTTCTAATGAAACCGAATTTAGGTTTTCATTGACTCAGGAACATATACCTTTTGAATGTATGGTATATAATCCACAGCCTCAGAGCCTTTTTATTGTAGAGCTAGAGCAAGCATGAATTTCCATTCCTATAGACAAGGCAGAATGGCTTTTCCGCTTCAAATTAGAGAATAGTCTCCACGAAGGGTAAATGTAGAAGTTACGAAAGAAGCTCAACGTCAATTCCTCTATTTCCTCTCGATTTGAGGGCCCAGGGACGGGATTCTGAACCCTTTCCTCTATTAAATCTTCCTTTTCAAACTGCAAACAGCACCGGCAACTTGCTATCAATCGAAATACTTCTCAATATTTCTTTCTCATCATGGATAGCAATCCAGAGTCTTACCTGGGAGAAGGAGAGTCTAGTCAAAGACCTCAATCCCATCCTGGAACTCCTGGGGGTGGGCTCCTCATGCTCAAGTATGTTGTAATATTTCCTTTGCGGTTTGTATCTTTTCTTCTTTGTTTGGGTCGGAATAAACAGTCGCATACACCAGCAGCTCAGATGCTGGTTTGTTGAATGTTGAACTGGGGATAGGAATGGTTGCTCATGGTAGCGATTTATATTGCTGAGCGAGTATAAAACGCCAGCGGCCATAAAGCCGTGACTTGGCTCTCTTTATATCCCTTCACCGTTCCCCTGCACGCAACGTTAACCCTGAGATCTTGTTTTTAGGAACAAGATCAAAGCTTCATTCACTAATCTGAGCGCACGCCTTACACACACCGATCCTCCCGCCTCTCTTACCACCGTAACCGCTGCAACGATCTCCTCCACAGACACTGAGATCATCACGATGGCCTCCTCTGAGAACGATCAGATGGTGGTCAGCATTGAGGGCGACACATCTGTTGCCCTCAATCTGACCACCACGAAAGAGGAGGTGGTAGACAAGAAGATGGATGAAGCTTTCACCCACCGCTCATCCGAAGAGGCCATCGCCGTCTCAACTAGGAGTATCACTCTCACAAAATCAACCATCACGACGACTACGGCTTCTCAACAACCGCAGCAGCAGCAGCAACAGTCGGGGCATATTGTCCACCCCATTAGCAGGGACACTCAGGAGATCATTGATCTCCTTGAGAAACTCGAGGCCGGGGAGACAACAATCAACTACAAGCCCACAAACCCGGCAGACTTCTACGACCCAGACCCAGAATGCAACGAATTCTTAGCTAGCTTGTCCCCTGAGGACCGCGCCATCGCAATGGGTCTCCCACCACTTGGCAGGTTTACCAACACGCCCACCGCTTCTTTAGCCTCTTCATCGAAGAAGGACAAAAATGATAGGAAGAAGGAAAAGAAGAGGGTAAAGGGGAAGAAAGTTTGAGTATTTTCAGAGGAGAAGCTTTTATGAATTACAAATATCTTTTGAGAGAAGAGAGTAACTATAAGGAGGAGGGTTTTCCTATCGATTAAAGAGGATTATGATTGCTGTTCTAGTATCAAAATGTGTCGATTCTTGAGCGTCTATGTTAGCTATGGTTGTTTACTGTCTCCCTTCTTACTAGCATCTCGAGCACATTCATCCCATCTGTTGCATTTGCCTGGAGTTTATTCTTCAAAATTATTTGATTTGATTTTCATAATTTTGCTTTCCTTTTATGAGTTTACGATTGTCTTTGCATTGGTTTGTAACGTTCAGCCGGCTTGATTTCGAAGTTACTGTTCCATATTAGATAAATTTTGAGTTTAATTATCACAAATACCCATGAAAGAGACGGCGGGCTTTAGTATGCAAAATTCTTGTCTTGGAGGAAAGAGTCTAATTTTCTGAAATTGCATGGGTTTCGTATCGCCGGCCTGTGGAACAAGGAGATAGCGACAACATTAGGGAAAGTGCCAACAACAAGTTGATACAGACATCGTGCATCCGTTAATATATAGACCCTCTGCCCAATCCATCAGATATTCATCCGCGTCTGCCAGCCATCGAGCACAAGATTGATCAAGGCTCCAATCAACTCAATCCATCCATCAACGATACCATATATCCAACAAATCCATCACAATGTCTACAACCACAATCGCTCAAAGCCAGCACCTCCACCAAAGCACACTCCAACCCATCAAAGACGACAGAGGCGAAGATGCATATCAAGTACCCACCGATGGGCGCACGGCATGCGGACCAAACTATAATATCTATAAACAACAAGCATCCAAACGAATGTCTCGGAGAATTGCAATGAGAAACCACTACAAAGGGATTCGAAGGCGTATTGTATGTAAAGATGATCAGGTAAGCTATATCTAGAAAATTTCCAGATGAATCTACTCGAGCTTCCTAGTTTTCACCCACAGCATACCAATCTCGTATTCGTATACATGCAAGGTTATTATATCTATTACAAAACGGATTCGAGGTCATGTAAACGTGTTGGAAAAGTTGGATATGTAAAAATCACTTAGGTGCCTAGATACTTTTCAGAGAAACAATCATGAATTAAGTACATTTAAAATGATGTAATTCTTAAATCCAAAACTCCAATTTTCTACATTATTTTTTTTGCAGCTCCCTGTGTAAATTCCTAACGGTAGTTGGACCAGCTGAATATCTTCAACCAAGCCACAATTTCCCTAATCAACCTTTTCCTCTTTTTTTAAATATGTAAATCAGGGTTTTAATAAAAAAGAATATCAAAAAGACATTTCATTTCGCCGGTTGAAAAAACAGACTCAAGAAGCAAATGCATTTGTGAACTGCAACCATTCCTCACTTTTGATACCAAAAACAAAAAAGCTTTACGAATAACGCACAAAAAGCATCCCAAAAGACGTAAAAGGACGGTTCATTATACGTAACAACAAGAGAGCACGCAAAACTTTGTTTCAAGCACCAACCCAAACACTTAAAAAAAAAAAAGAGAGAGAAAGACAAGAATAAAAAGCAATCGTTCCCGCTCGAGCATTTCTTCCCAATCCAACCGAATCAGGTCTGAAAGTCGGTTTTTTGAAAACATGCCCTTTCGACGTAGACGATATAAAAAGCAGAGATGAGAAAAGGGCGATTGGCAAACCGAGACTCCTACCCCGAAGCGAGACATATGGGTATAAAGAAGTGTGATTTTAAATCTTCTGGGGAGTTGGCGCCGGCGAGTTTTCAATGAGACGATCCATCTAGGAGTTGCTCTTCCTTCGCTCGCCCTTACTGCTTTTGGTTAATTTATCGAACAGTGCTGCGCGGTTGTTACGTTCGATAAGTCCATCACGGCTAGGCGGTGTGGCATGAATGCTACCAGCACGCTTTTGGAACCTCGATGGAGGCACTTTGCTTGCGTCCCATTCTTTTGACCTGTAGTGAAAGAGGCAAAAATATTAGCGTCATCATCATGACGTCATCATACAGCGGCATGTTTCGAACAACAGGGGATTGCCTCATTGTAAAGTGATGAAGCGAGGATGAAGACCCCTTACATTCGTCTGTCTCTTTGGGTCATGGGTACCTCTTGGATGCCGCCATCAGCTCTTTCGGTGTTAAACATGTCCCATTTGAAGTTTGGGTCCGCGTTACTGGCTCGGCGAGGAACATTGTCAAACGTGGGGCTAACAGGGGACGACGATTCCTCGTCTTCGAGAGCCTGGGCGTTTTTGAATTGGGGAGAGTCGGCCTCAGGAACGGTCTTTGGGTCGGGATTCGACATGTTGGTCCTTAGAAAATTCATAATGACGATAAATGTTAGGCGATTGTTTTAGGATATGGTCGAAATATACAGAAGAATAGTGGAATATAAAGAAATAGAAAAAGACGAGTATTTTATTACTTATGATCGAGGTTTTCTTTGAATCCGAATGTGAATAATAAATATATCTAGGGACTTCGTTTTTAGAGTGTAAGTTTTTTAGATATAAATAATAGAGGTTAAAATAAAAATATCGATCAATGGAAGGGTTGTCGAGGGGCTTAAATACCTTTGGGAACTTCCTTTTGGTTCGCCGCAAGCAAAGTTATCTGGTAATGATGGCCAATCCGCGAATAGAAAGAGAACAACAGGAGTCAGATAACCTAGAACCAAGAAATCTTGAACGAATGAAAGAGCAAAGAAAAGGATCTGGGGGGGGGGGGAGGACGATCGACGGGTTTTAAAGTAAAGTACCCTCAGCTTTTGGTTTGGTACGTGTACTATAGCTTGGAAGAATATATTAGTAGGGGAGGTGATATACGTACCTTGAGGATAGGTTTTGGTAGCTGCACCTGATCTGAACTAGACTAGAACGAGGGGCTGGAATGACGCTTGTTCTTTCCTTTCTTTTTTACTTGAACATTTTTCTTCTTTTTGGTTTTCCGGGCGAGAAGGGTAAGGTTACGATCGTTTGTCGATGGTCTACCGGTAGGATGCAAGCAGGTACCGCTACCAGTCAAGAGCTTGTGAGCGAGAGTTCTTCCGATGTTGGAGTCGGTTAGCTACATTAGCTGCAGGGCTGAGAAGAAGGAATCGATAGAGGTTTTCTGCATTTGTACATGTTCATCTCTGCGTACATGTGTATGTACATTAATTGGAGTCATAATATAAAACAATAAACAATAATATTTTAGTCTTGTTATTTTAGCCTCTGTTTTCCCCGTAATCAATTTTGCGTATATCAAACCTCCGATGTACCGGTACATCTTTATCAATCAATGATGTTAGAGCACCGTTCATTGGTTGTTCGAACCACTCGCATTCCGAGTACTTCGGAAGTATATGACGAACGGACCAACTGAGGGGGATTCGACAGATGAGGTGTGCCACTCGATCGACATTTTGACCGGGGGAGCGGCAGTCGGCCTCGTCTAGATCGATAATATTGCATTCTCATATCCACTCGAACATACCAATGCACGGAGCTATCCTTCTCGTTTCTCTTTGCATGTACAAAGCAGAGTCTTGTACATCTCATGAGGTGCTTGATACTTCCATGGCTACCGAGACATCACCATGCAGCGGAACGAGGAATTGACAAGAAAAAGGGCCAAAGGGGCCTCCCATGCCCCTCCGCCTGTTTAACGGTGCATAAACGAACGTCCAGATGTATCTCGCCTCCCAATCCTTGCCCGACTCCAACAAGCCTGCCGAATCAGCAAAAGAGCTGAGGTTCGCCTGGTGGGTCTCACCAGTCCATCCTTGTTTCCCACTTCCCCACAATTCCAATTCCAGGCTCGACGGTGTCGTTCGACTGGTCTTTCCCCCGCCAAGCTTTTATCGCTTGGAATAAAAGCACAGCCCTTTCCATCAAGCCAGTCGGGAGCCTTGGTCGTGTCAGAAGCATCCAAAGTATCGTCAAAAGTATCGAAAGTTTGTCATCGTCGAATTACTTGGCTGCTGCAATGATTACCGAGCCAATCATGATGCATCGAGCCTCACAGCTGCACAGCTGATTTGCGAACTCAATTATCGAAGACATGGGAAGTTGGAGATAACGTATGCCACCTTGTAATCGGTGGTGTCATGATTTTGAACCCAGCCAACGCCCAGCCGACATTAATAACTTTTTCTTTTAATCACCCTCGTTTCTCGGGTACTCGTGCTACAATAACACTGATAAAAGGACGAAAACACCACTATTTGGCAAGCCTTTGAAACAAAACCGACCTCAGTAGGTCCACTAGATCTGACGAGAATAGCATGGAGATTAGCATCTCTGTCGACAGTGGAGCAAAGAACTGCCCAGATTGCCAACGTCAATCCTTTAAGATCTTCGGCGCAGGTTGGCTAATCAACCCTCGTCACACAGGGAAAAGCCAAGGACTTGGCCGACGGAGGCACAAACCAGCATCATCATCATATAGATAATATTACCTGTGTTTTACAAGATTTGGGAATTTGGGATTGCGAGAGGCCAAGCGCGAGACGGCACATCACGAGGGTTGAGAATGGTGGGTCGGTGGTGGCGATCGATCGACTAGTGAGGTAGTGACTAACCACCTCCCAAAAGGAAATGCGAAGCTCCAAACCCTTTCTGTTCGAATGGGATTACCCGACGAGCAAAGACCGTTTTTCTTTGCTTGGCCTCGTTGGTTGTGACGTTTTCAGCTCGTTCTCGCGCAGCAGCATCGGTGCATCGAAAACCTGCTAGCGCTGGTTCAACGCCGGCTCGTGAATTCGGTGGCCAACTTCGTTTTCCTTGTCTCTCTTTTCTTTAAAAAAAAAAAAAAAAAAAAAAATTGGAGAGGCGAACTCGAATGTCCATGGTACCCTATCATTAAACTTCAAAAAACAGCCGCTCCGCCTCAACCTGAAAAGCTTAGATTCTCGTGATAAAAACCCTGAAAGTTGCCATGTGCGTTGGACGTAACACGGGTGCGATACCCCATGTGAATTATTAATTCATACGACCGAGCAGTAATTCAGACCCTCGATCGTCATCGACCTTGCTAACACTGCGCCTCAATCGGGCGACATGCAAATTCAAAAAGCACAATATCCGACTGTGCGATTGTGGGACGCTCTCAACTCATATGAAAATTGATTCCTAATTGTGATTTATTGGATATGGAAAACCATTCCTTTTGCGTAATCTGTTGCGTTCCAATTATTCTAGCTTCTTCTATAATATCACTTAGCGAAAGCTCACATGTCGCATCTACATGTTGGCTTCGGATGCACTGTATTGCGGTATTCGCTAGTGAACATGAAAGCTGTTAAGTCCAGCGGAAGCGTCATATCCGGATGGCTGTGGTGAAACATGTAAACTCTTAAAAAGTTGAGTAAATATCTCCAATCAAATAGATCGTAAGCGGGTTGGAAATAGAGAAAGAGTCTACCAACTTTGACAACATCAGACGACACCAAAATGTCGGTCACACAACCTCGAGCATCAACCATTGTGGCTTTGAAGACAAATTGCTCACGCTTCCGTTCTCTTCCATACCAGATAGATAATTAATTGTACATAATATGATATAGCTATTCCAATTCAAATTGAAAACGCCAAGTAGTATTCGATGTAGTTTACAATCCAGTTACCTAATCAATACTAAACTGCTCCGTCGCTGCTTCTCCCCAAGACCAACCAAGCTCCACTGCCCCATATACACATATATTCTATGAGGCATATATAAAAGCCACACGGAGCTCATTCCTCTACATCGTCATCCCGTAAATTCCTCAAGCAAGACAGCATAGCACAGCCTCAAAACAAACTTTAAACCTGGTATGCTTCTCCGTTCACTCACTTAGACTGAGCATTCGACCCCATTTCTCCGAATGAAACGTCGAATACCAATTTCCTGCATGCATCCGCAGATCACCAGATCTCTGGGTGGCTTTCAGGGCGCCCCCGCTTTAGGCTTTTCTTGAAAACGAAAAAGTCAAAATATGAAGGGAAAAAATGCCGCATCTTTTCGTCATGTAACACTTGGAGATTTCCCGGTCCGTTATTTTAACATGTGATATAGTTACAGCTTAAAAGGAATATTATGAGTGATAAACTAGTGGTAACAGCTCAGCGGATCAACTGGAGTAATGACAGCTATACCCCATTCCGCTGAAGCTCGAGAAACCTTTGTATCGAAGCAGGAATCTCGGACACTCCCCTTGCCGGAAGTATAAAGATTCATATTCTTGGCCTAAGGCGTAGACTCAGCCACTTAGACTATCGTGGCAGAGGACCGATGTCGATCCGCTCAAGTTTGCAGCACGGATTCCCTGAGTTTCCGCTTAAACTCTGCCAACGCCTCCTTCTCTTCCCGTTCCATCTCCTTATCAAATAACTCTTTGCGAAGCCTCGAAGCCTTCGTGATGGAAGCTGGACTCCGAATCGACGTCTCGCTGTCAGGGTAACCGCCGGCCAAGCCTCTCAGCTTTGACCGCAGTTTAGCCTGCCTCACGAGCTCCAAGATTTGTTTAGCATCTGAAGCTGGATCTTTAGCACCGAATTCAATGCTACCTTCACCGGGTACCGCTGCTTCCGCAGCCTTTTGGGCTTCAGCATTTCTGGCAAATGTGCGCAGAGTGGCGTCCAGTTCGACATGAACGGTGCCTAGATCTGCCTTTGCAGTGAAGAGGGAATCACTCTCCATCAACGGGTCGTGTGACGCCGCGAAATTGTTTAGGAGAGGAGTGGTGAAAGTTGAGGCGGGAGGAGCCAAGAGGGGTAAGATGGTGTCCTGCACCCCCTTAAGCTGCGATGAAAAGGACGGAGCGGACATTTTCGTCTCACTAATCTACTTTTCGATGGACGAGTTAGCTTTTTGAGAGAAAATAAAAGTGCTAACAAGCCATCCGGGTGGTAAAACTGATAGAAAGGTAAAGGTATAAGATAAGGTCAGACAAGCCGGTTTACTCCTCGCTCATATACTCCGATCGTACACATCCAGCACAGACGTTCCTCGACGACCGACGAACCGGCTGGACTTCTGATACAAAGCCCATACAAAACATCCCGCTGGAATCCAGACCACAACCCAATCACGCCAGAATCAAACATCCGACTCAGGGCTTGCATTATCTCTCCAAGCCCGAATCTTGATAACCCACACCCATGTTATCCGTCTTCCCATGCTACAGTGAGAGATGTTCTGTATATGGTCGGGTAGGGAGATTGAAATAGGTATCATGTGAGAGGGACATCTGGGTGGTTGGTGTAGAGTGATGGAGCGGGAGAGCAGGGTGGAGAGAGCATTCGTTGAATGGATTGACTAGTTGTCATCATGATATAGATTTATAGAATGGGTTCTAAGGATGGATTGTTTGAATAATTTGAGGGTCTATGTATTTAACCTTTCCGTTGATGCTGCTATA
Source organism: Dactylellina drechsleri (assembly GCA_036971345.1). Classification (NCBI taxonomy): domain Eukaryota; kingdom Fungi; phylum Ascomycota; class Orbiliomycetes; order Orbiliales; family Orbiliaceae; genus Dactylellina; species Dactylellina drechsleri. Next base: position 879,488 of record JAJTUB010000002.1, read on the forward strand.
TAATCAAATGAACTTTTCAAACGTTAGCATTTCCTTCCTCCATAGGGTTTAATAAAATGTTAAAGAGATATGTGATAGTAAAAGAAGGTTTGATATCAGAGTTAATTGTATCGTTTGGTATTATCGTTGGCTTCAGCTTTTGGTTCAGAAGCAGAACTGATTATAGATGTGTTTCTCATCATAAAAAAAGAAAGGTAGGACAAAATGCGAAGTGGTAGGAAATACCGAAAGAGATTGATGTTTACATACTTGACGTGGTAAAGGGCTATAAAGCCGGCGGAAGAGAGAATCTGCACCAGCAGATGTGGTTGCCCGGCGTCTAAGACGGCATCGCTGTGACAATCATCAACCTATCGCTTAATCAGGTCAGCATACTGCTCGATTAGATATATCTTGAGCGATAGAACGAGAGCATTCTTAAGAAGCAATTGGTTAAGAGAGAATCAGATGGTAGTGCATGTTGTAGTTCGACGGCTCATGAAATGCGAACTGAATCGCTTCGCCAGAACGTGTATGTGTGAGAGTTTCCTCATATGAAAAGATACCAAGTAGACAACGACAATACAATAGACAGAAAATACGTACTCGTTCGACAGCAGACCGGTATCGGTGCTATGTGCAAACCGCAAAGGTTGAACGAGGATGATTGATGATGGAGAATGATGGATGATGAGGAAGAAGAGAAGAAAATGAAATGAATTTTTTCACATAAAGAAAAGAGCCACGACAAACAACACGCGAGGACCCTTCCAACGTCCTCCCCAACACCTTCCCCCTTTACGACCTCTCCATCCATCCGAATATAAGAAATAAGAATGGCTGCCAAAGCACCGGACAGGCGGCGAAATAACCCACCGTCGCATGGCACTAACCCTCCCGTATTTCTTTCCACTTCCTCACCGTCATCAAATATAAAGCCAGAACAAGTATCAAGACCACCTAATGAAATCCGCAAGATCTGTACGTCCTCAATTCTAGTAACATTCTAGTACCTTACCGATTGATAAAAGACAAATCTAACACGAATATAAACTCCATAGTCCTCCGAACGGGCCTGGTATCCTCCGTCACCGGCTCCTCCTTCCTCGAGATCGCTCCCCTCAAACTCTCCGTCTCAGTTCTGGGCCCGAGACCCCTCCCTCGAACCTCCACCACCCCATTCGCAGCCCAAGCAATCCTAACAACCGAAGTCAAATTCGCCCCGTTCGCATCCACAGTTAGAAGAGGATACCTCCGCGATTCATCAGAGCGAGATCTGGGTAGCCGACTGTATCGATCGCTCGTGGGTGCCATCCGACGAGAACTATACCCCAAAAGCAGGATCGAAGTCGTCGTTACGATATTGGATTCCGAGGATGAAGGGGATGAAGTTAACACGGTGTATATGGAGGAAGGGAAAGCTGCTTTCGAGCCTACGTTTCGGGATGCCGGGAGGGCGGAAAGGGCGTTAGGTGTTGTGCTCGCGGGGTGTATAACCGCTGCTTCTGCCGCACTTGCGGATGCTGGGATTGAGATGTTCGATTTGGTTAGCGGTGGAGTGGCGACGGTTTTCATAGATCGGGCCGACGGGAAGGGAAAGGAGAAGGAGAGTGATTTGGAGAAACGCCTGTACGTGCGGGATCCAGCGATCGCTCCACCTGAAGGGAAGAAACCGCTCGCGACTTGCGTTTTGGGATATATGGCTGCCAGGGACGAGATTAGTGAGCTATGGATACTGGGAAAGCTGGGTACCAAGAACGGAACTGCGGAGATGGAGGAGTTGGTGGATGAAGCTATAGCCGCGGCAAGGTCGTCGAGGGGTGTACTCAACGAAGCAGCAAAGGAAAGGGTGCAGTTCATAGTTGACAAGTCGCAATCAACGACAGAGACTGGTGACACCGAGATGACGGGATGACAAGATTTTATATCACCAAAGCGAATGTAATTATAGGTTTTTTATTTGAGATAGAATTAACATGATACCCGCAATGTAACGCCATCCTAATGCTAATAAACACTCTATACACTAATTCCGTCTACAAATCTGAACTCTAAGGCCTTAGTCGTCACTATCACCGACCAACCCTCTAACCTTTTCAACCACCTCCATCAAAGCCTTACACGCCGGCGAATCAGGATACGCATCAAAGAAACTCTCCCCATAATCACACGCCATCCCGATCCTCGGATCCAACGGCACCCTCCCCAAAAACTCCACCCCAACCTCTTTCGCCAGGGCCTCTCCTCCTCCCGTCGTCGGTCTAAAAATCTGACTTTCCCCCTTACAATTCGGGCATACAAATCCCGACATATTCTCCACAACCCCCAAAACCCTTATCCCGGCCTTCCTACAAAAGTCAATTTCCTTCCTAACATCCAACAACGCTACCTCCTGCGGCGTGGTCACCACAACGGCACCGCTCACCCCGGATTCCCTCATATACGTATTCACGCTCAAATGCTCGTCGCTGGTTCCAGGTGGGGTATCCACCACCAACCAGTCAAGGTCACCCCACTCCACATCCTTCAAAAAGCGCTTGATCATCCCATTCTTCTTCGCGCCCCGCCAGATGATCGCGTCGTCCGGGTTGGGCAACATGAATTGGATACTCATCAGACATAAATTATCCGCAACGTAAACGGGACTCCAACCGGAACTGCTGACGTGAACCGTTTCGCCCTCCGCGCCGAGCATCTTTGGGATCGAAGGACCGCAGATGTCAATGTCCATTATTCCGACTTGAGTGTCCGGTGAGGTTGCGGCGAAGGCGTGGGAGAGCATGGTTGTAAAAGTGGATTTGCCGACGCCTCCTTTGCCGCTGAGAACGAGGAGTTTGTGTCGGATGGTGGAGAGGCGGGAGGTTATGATGGGGAGGTCCGGGTCTGGTCCTTTTGGAGCGGATGCGCAGATTTGTTGGTTCGGGCAACCGGCGCAGGCGTCCTGTTAGAGATTGTTAGAGGATATTTATAAGATGAATTGAAGATGTCTGGGAGGGGATACTAACGGATTTGCCTGCATTCTGTGATTCTGGGCCAGGACAGTGCTCTGTTCATCAAATATCGATCAGTGAATGCAGCTGAGAATGGTAGAAGTAATGGGAGAGTGATAGCTTCTACTGACCAGGCTCAGGAGCAACCAACTGTGGTGCTATAGCTGGCGGGTCTTTGAGCGACAGCTCTGGCGGTGGTTCAAACGTGACCATTTTTCTAGAGGTTGGTGTCGGTTGGTAAAGGTGGGATGTTTGGATGGTGGCGACGTTGGGAGTATTTTGAGTTGCTACGATTCGGCAGCCTTACAAATCCAAAAGGTCTCACAAACTCAACCAATCATTTTATTCATATTCTGATTGAACTACAATTTTTATACTCGAAAGATAATAATACACAAGATGAAGCGGTAAAATAGTATTCAATTTTCACGCAGTCCCATTGATGACCATTCTTCCGGCCAAACTATCCAGCTCTTCCTTTCTCGTCTTGTAAATCATTTGCGCTTCCAACTCTCGCTTTTGAATAAATTCCACTTCGGCTCTTAGTGCATTAAGTCTTCTTGGAATGGCATCCTCCTCAGCAATTGCCAACGTCTTGAAGCTATCAAGCTTGTTCGTCGCATCGATGATAGCAGCATACGCTTCGCTGATCTTTTGCGATAGCATTCGCTGTCGGTTCTGATAGCCCCCCAGCGTCAAACTTAGCTTCTTCTCTAGTTTGTTTCCGGCTTCGGCATTCTTGATAAGGTTGCTTTGGACAGCCTGTGAGATGTTTGTTAGCAAAGGAGCTGCATTGTTCGGAAATCAAGGCCGGAGTGACGGGCAACTAACCTCGAAAATATTTGACATGATTGAAAGCTTATGCACTTCCTCGTCATCCCCGTATCCACCCAAACCTGGAAGTCCACCATTATTGTAAACACCTTCCCAACCGCTTTCATAGGATTTATTCAAAGTTTTGAGTATATCGGCCGGCAGTTCGACTAGAATCTCCAACCGAGCACGCTCAATGTAGGCGTCGTCAACCTCCTTGAGAGGCTTCGGGATACCTGAAACTTTGCCGCCCTGCACCGGAAACTTCATCGCATCGGATGCGATAAGCAGTGACATCTCGTTTTGGATGAGTTCTTCCGGCGAAGAGCCCGTTGTCGAGAAGTTCTGGTACAGCGCGTCTATATCTAATACCGTTGGACGGGGAAGATCCCGCTGCACAACTTGCGTTCGCCTAGCAAATTCCAGTCTCTCCTGGGCTTCTCTCATTGCCTTCAGCCGTCTGTCACGGACCTCAGCATCCTCTTCTGTGGCTTCTGGGCCGGCATTCTCCGCATCGGCATCCTCCTCTGGAAGCTCAAACTCCCACTCCGTTTCCTTCGGTTTTGGGAGGCTGGCGAACCCGGCTTGAAGTTGAGATTTGAGGGATGAGAGCCTCATTTTCTGTTCACGAGGGGTCTCGCCGACAAACCCCCCATAGCCGTTGGCGTTAATCGCAAGATTGTCACGGGGGGTACGCATTGGTGTTTGGCCTGGTCGAAGTGGCGTAGCGCCGGGCATTCCAGGTCTCATCGGAGTCGCCATCGGGTTTGGTGTGACGATGGCTGATCGTCTCGGGGTCATGCTCTCGAAACCAGTAGTTCCTTTACCTTCATGCAAAGGCGTGTTCTCACCACCAAGTAAGGAAGATTGAGTTTCCGTCAAAGCTCGAATGTTTCGGATTTCGTTAGCGATGTGATCTTCCTGGGGTGGCGCCCGGGGCGTTCGAATCGGCATCCCATTATTGATGACATTCGTGTAGTCTCCAACTAATCCCTTCGTAGATTCGTTTTCGCTTGATGAAGCCAATTTGTTGGCATTGGCACCAGCGAGACCCATCTTGACAATATCCTCCAATTCAGAGTCTCCAACCTGGGGCATTGGAAGAACCAGCATCTTTCGTTTGCTCATTTGCTCCCTCTCTCGCATATTCTGCAGTTGTGCAGCCTTCTTCGCGGCCTGTATGTCGGCATTTTGGCCTTTCTTGCGACGTTTCGGATCATTATCGTCGTCCTGATCACCCTTTCGTTTCGACTGAACCACTGCTTTTCGGGGATCGAAGGCTTGCAAGGATCTTTCATTCCTGGCCTGTTCATCTGAAGTGTCGTAAAACCCGGCAGTCGGTTTCTTTTCAAATGGGATATCGGCGTTGTAGTCCATGTGACCCTTCTTTCGGTTGGTGAGTTTGATGTTGATACCGGCATGTTTGAGTTCACGGCGTTTTTGTAGAACCGCGAGTCGTCGGGAGGCTTCTAGTTGTCGTTCTCGGGCTTTTCTTTTGGCTTTTTTACCTTGAGTATTCGCGAGACGGGCACGTGCTTCGCTCAACATCTCCTTTTCATCCTCGTCCATATCAACAGCATCGGGTCTATGCTATGTCAGCAATCTCGTCGTCCTATAATCAGAAAATCTTTCAAACATACCGAGCGGGCTTGGTCTCCGGGTCGGGGTCCATCTCCCCGGGACGTAGTTTCCTGACTTGATCAGCCGTTGGAGCGGATGTTTCACCGCCCTCCGGACCTCCAAGTCCCAAGTCCTCGTTCTCTCTGGCTTCTGCATCGTCGAGGAGTTTTTGATATCGTTCGAGACATTGGGTTGCGGTTCGGCCGACAAGAGGGGCAATAGTTCGCCATTGGGTTGGCATCAACTTTGCGAGATGTAGCAGTTTTTCGTCTTCCTCTTTGCTCCATTCGATCTGTAATGGTAAGTTAGACGGACTCTATTTTGTGATAAAAGTCGGGCGTGTCGGAGAAGGGATCGTACCTTGCGAATACCAGGATCGAGCCATTCTAGCCATCTGGCTTTGCATTGCTTGGGAGTCTTTCGCGCGAGAAGGGAGGACACACGTGCCCATTGGTTGAGACCATATTTGGATACAGAAGCCTTGAGGATCTCATCCTCGACGTTGGTCCAGACACCACCTGCGATCGGAAGGGGAGATGGAGATGTCAGAACTCGTGTACCAGACAATAGTAGACAGTAACAGAGGGAACAAAAAAACACGTACCTTTGACGACGGGCATGTTGGCTGGTCACGAGAGACGATTGTATCGGAAGATGGCGAAACCGGGGAATCGGGAGAATAGATGATGACGGCGGGTAGGGCAGAGTAAGCAGCGATGGATGCGCGATTGGCTACCAAGCTGTACGCGCCGAGGGACGTCGATGAGAATGAAAAAGAGTGGGTTTCTTTGACTCAGGCAGATCGAGGAAACTTTGAGAAAGGATAGTCGCGAAAACTTGTTTTTTTGGAGCAGCAGGCGAGACCGCCACGCCAAGCGGACGGACGACGGGGACAACACAAAATGCCCGACTCTGCAACACATGCAACAACTGACCACCTCGCCTCACTTCAGGCGTCCGTTGGGTGACAAGGGTGACAAGGGTGACGAGGGTGACGAGGGTGATGAGGGTGACGAGCTGGAGAACCCGCCCGGACCCCTCGGTGGGAGTCTGCAGACCATCGTTGGGAGCCAATGGGAACGTGGTCGCAAAGGCCCCATCGATACGGAGGCGAGAATCGAATCGGTCATCATGCCTGAAAAGTTTCTCCTTGCGGCTGCAGCTATCCGTGCCGTGAGCAACCCACACGCACCGTAGCTCTCCCCCAGGGAGAGAAAGTGGTCACTTTGGGGGGTGGTATTTTGAACGAACAAGGGACCGGGTCGAGTGAAAGGAGAAAAGAAGAGAGGGGCAAACAATGAACCCGGGGCGCCTTGCAGGCATTTTTATTTTAGCTACCGGTACTTGTTTTTTCTTAAAAGGCGGCCCTTCCCTTTCGCTTCTTTTCCTACTTTCGAGTTTCAGGCAGTAGCGGATATAATCATATCTTGCTGTCTGATCTCTATATCTAACAGCGGTGGTGGCGCGGGCGTCTGGTTTACGAGACAAATCTATACACGGGCATCCTCAGTAGATGGTAAAATACTTTTATTCCTTCAACCCTTTCCCCAAATGTTCCATCCACTGGTTTGGCTAAACACCACACGTCAACTTGTTGAAGTATATATGCTGATATAATTATCATTGTCGATTTTGTTTCTTTGTTGCTTAGGGAATAAGAAAAAGAAGAGTGTGTTGCATGCCCAGGGAGAGTGTGTGGTAGATTGGTTGATGGAGCGTGCTGTTTTCACTCATCTCGCTGTCAGATCGTAGTCGTCCTCGCCGCCGTTGCTGCTGTTGCTGTGCGTGCGTGCAACAACGATATCAACAACAGACAGAGAGTGAACGAGTGAACGAGTGAGTGAGAGCACAGTGTCGTCGTCGTCGACGGCAACGAAGAACGACAAAGAGGGAATCTCTCGTCGACTCGACACTATTTAAAGCCCCCCCCCCTTCTCTTCCTTCTCTTCTTCTCCTCTCTCTCCTCTTTCTTCTCTTCTTTCACAACATCACGCATCTTCTCTCTTCATCATCATCATAATCATCATCAAAAGACACCAAGCTAGCTTTTGTCTTCCAATCTCATCATCAAACTAGATACCAAATTAAAAGAAGTCTAATAGCTTCTTTTCGTTTCTATTGGTTTCCTAGTTTCTTCATTCCACATTCATCTTCTTCTCTTTCATCCATCATCTCTTTCGTCCTCCATTTTTCTCTCTTCATCTATTCATCCTTGTTCACTTTAATCTTTCTCTCTTCATCAATTATCCTTCTTAACTTCGTTCCTTTCCTCTCTCCATCCGTCTCCCTTCTTCTCATCCTCTTCTTACCCTCTCTGCACAAAATCCTTCTCAATGGCTTCCTCACGTCGCTTCTCGGACAGTTCATCGGACCGGACGGAGATCCACATGATCGGTCCAGACAGGCCTCTCATGGAACGCTCTGAGATGGAACAAGAGATGAAGAAGCAGGCCCACGAGATAGCAGATAAACTCCCCGAAGCCCGAGCTCATCCTTCTTACTATCAAGAATCCAACTTCCGACTTATCAACGGTCTCACCATCTCTCCCCCTAACTCTGTAGAAGAAGACGGAGATGGAGACAACGAATACCATGAGCCAGGTATTGATAGTGACACCGATGAGGAGGAAGACCCGGCGGATGAAGTTATAAAAAACAAAAATAACCGCATTGCGAAGGCCCAACAAAAAGCGATATTTGAGAAGTAGTAAGTAACTCTTAGCAAACAAACTTATGTATCTCTTTCCCCAGACTAACGAGTTGTACTATTAGTTGCAACAAACGGGCTTCTGATGAACTCAAGAACCCAAAGAGGCAGAACGAAGGACCTGAAAATAATGAATTATCGTCCACCAAGTATCTCCTCACCAATACCACAACTGCAATCATCTCGGATCCTCGAGAGTATCAATTGGAGCTCTTCGAGAAGGCCAAACAGCAAAATACAATCGCCGTTCTGGACACCGGATCCGGGAAAACTTTGATCGCTACCCTTCTGGCCCGCTGGGTCCTTGACCAAGAACTCGAGGAACGTGCTAACGGCCGTCCTCCGAAGATTTGTGTCTTCTTGGTAAGCGTTCAATCTTTCGAACAGCTCTATAAATTCGTCCATTTTTCTAACAGACTTATCATTTATCGTAGGTTAATTCGGTCACTCTTGTTTTCCAACAAGCTGCTGTTATGGAATGCAATCTCGACGCCCAGGTTGGTAGGTATCACGGTGATATGGGCACCGATATGTGGAAAAGAGAACAGTGGGAGGCAAAGATGCAGTCCGACAAAATCTTTGTCGCTACAGCGGACGTCATTTTCAATTGCCTCACTCACTCATTCCTGAAAATGAGTGACTTTAGTCTGATGATTTTTGACGAATGTCATCACACTAAGAAACAACATGCTTATGCAAGGTATCTACAACAACCAGGTCTCTTTCTGATTAATTCCCAAAACTTCTCGCTAACTTGTCTACAGAATAATGCGTGAGTTTTATGAACCCGAAGTCGAGGAAAACAGACCTCGCATTTTTGGAATGACAGCTTCACCAGTGGATGCCCGTGTTGATGTTGTTAAGGCCGCACAGTATGTGGATTCGTGAACCTCCACTTGAATATCAACGATACCTTCTAACAACCAAAATAGACAATTGGAGCGTCTGCTTCATAGTCGGATCTGTACGACAAGCGATCCTGCTCTCATGAGAAAATTCTTCACGAAGCCGGAGGAAATGACTCTCGAATACGTGGGTTTGAAGAATTCTTCTCTCACTCCTCTCAACAACAAGCTCGCCCCTTTTGCAAAAGCGAAGGGTTTGGAGAAGATTTATGCCTTTGTGAAAGACGTGGCTATCCGTGATCTTGGACCTTGGTGTGCTGATCACATTTGGCAGATAAGTCTGACCGAGCTAGAGTCTGCGCGCCAAGAACGACGAGCAGGTGCGAGAGCTGGGATGGGCCAACAGTCTGGTCTCATTGAGTCAACAGACAACCTAGATCAGGAGGTTCAGGCTATCAAAGCGGCAAGAGCTATCGTTGAGGCTCACCACTTTGAACATCCCAAGCTGACCCTCGAATCATTCAGTCCAAAACTGTACATATTATTGCAGTTCCTTGTTAACGCGTTCACTGAACATCCGGATTACAAGTGCATTATTTTTGTCAAGCGACGGCACACAGCGCAGTGCATCGAGGCAATATTTAAAAACATTTTTCAGAGCCATGGCATGGAGCATAGGATCCGAGTTGGAATTCTAGTGGGTTCAAGCGGCCAACTTGGAACCGATAGCATGACATTCCGCGCGCAAACGCTGGCTCTCCATCGCTTCCGAAGAGGATATTTGAATTGCCTAATTGCCACCGCCGTGGCTGAAGAAGGTCTAGATGTACCAGACTGCAATCTCGTCATCCGTTTTGATCTATACGGGACTATGATACAATACATCCAATCCCGTGGTCGAGCTAGACACAGCTCTTCAACTTATATCCACATGGTTGAACAAGACAATTGGGAGCATAAGCAAGTTGTTCAGGACGGGCAAGAAGCTGAGAGAATCATGAAGGAATTCTGCAGGAAATTGCCACAGGATAGATTATTGGACAAGCAAGCACCATCTGAAAGCCTCGGACCCGATCCCACAGATGGACTGTCTTATATTGTCAAAGAGACGAGTGCCAAGCTGACGCTCAACTCGAGTATTCAGATCCTCAATCAATTTGTTGATCACTTGGTATGCCCTCAACTTCGAGTTCCTTTCCATTTTCAGTCAATGCTAATTCCGCATCCAGGGTACGGAGAAGGGCATGTCCTCAGAACGTGCGATCTATATCGTTGAAACGATACCTAAAGGTGGCTACCGCTGCGAAATCAAGATGCCTAGCTTGGCGCCTTTCAGTTCCATAGAGGGAACATCTGGTAGATCCAAAGTGAGGGCCAAGCAATTGGCGGCCTTTGAAGCTTGTAAAGAGCTTCATAGACGGAAATTTCTGGATGACTACTTGATGCCAGAGCCGAAGACAAGGTATCGTCCTGATATGGCTAATGCCCATCTGGCGTTGGATTCTCACAAGACAAATTCCTACCTGTCCTTAATAAAACCATCATTTTGGGACTGCAAAGTGCCCCCAGTACCGACGCAACTATGGGTCACTTGTCTCAGTCTGCGCAACCCAAAAGAGCTCGAGAAACATAGCCAAGGAATATGCTTGTTAACTCGCGAACGGCCTCCTAATTTCCCAAGTTTCCCGCTCTACTTCGATCGCGGAGGTCAATCTCTCGTTGACTGTGTTACTATGGATACACCAATCTATTGTAACAAGGGCGTTCTGGATAAGTTTAACAAGTTTACTTTCCGATTCTTTGTTGATATTTTTAACAAGGAATTCGAGATTCAAACGGAATCCCTTCCATATTGGATTCTCCCCCTCACATTTAACAAGACGGTGACATCGGCGTCCTCCATAGACGATATGATCGACTGGGAGCTCGTGGATCATGTCTATAAGTACGATGAGCAGGAATTCGATATTGCTACAACTCCACCCAAGTTTTATATTGGCAAGTTCTTTATTGACCGCCGGCAAGGATCCCGACGATATTACATTCTGAAACATGAACCCAAGTATCACCCTTATGACCCGATTCCCGAAGGCGCTTGCAACGCACCTCACACGGTCAACATCATTGACTACTCATACTCGGCTGGGAAAAAAGGGTGGCAAAGATGGGTTGGAGAGCTTCCTCCGAATCAGCCCGTCCTCATGGCAGACCGTGTCCTTCACCGTCTCAATTTTCTAGATAGACCGACCGAGCGCGAGATGAATCAGAACACCCTAGCCTACGTCGTACCCTCGCCGTTTAGAATATCACCAGTAAGCTCCCTGAAAGCTCTATTTCTAGTTTCCAGTTCACGCTAACGTTTTAATCAACCTCAGTTGCCAGCTAAATTCTGTACAATGGGCCTCTTATTCCCGGCAATCAGCGCGAGAATCGACTCGTACCTCCACGCTAATGACGTGTGTAGAATCCTTGGTGTGCCGATGGATCTTGACCTTGCCCTTGAGGCAATCACTAAGGATTCTAATAACACATCCGACCATGGAGAACCTCAACAGAATAAACGACGTGGAATGGCCAGCAATTACGAACGCCTTGAGTTCTTAGGAGGTAAGAAATAACAGGCATTGAATTTAGCAGGTATCTAGCTTATCAAATTTGCTTGCATAGATTGTTTCCTGAAGCTAGGTGTCACTATTGCATTGTTTGCAAGCCACCCTGACGATGACGAATTTTCATATCACGTAGACAGAATGAAATTAGTGTGCAACTGGAATCTCTTTCAGCGAGCCAAGACATTTGAATTGTACAAATACATTCAAACTGAGGGGTTCTCTAGGTAATTTCTCTTCTTCACTAAAAATAAAAAATATATCTAACGTTTGAATTTCATGCAGGCGTCTATGGTACCCAATGATAACGCTCATCAGAGGAAAGGCTGTGGGAAAGGCCGAATCCCAGCGAACACATCACTTAAGTGATAAATCCGTCGCTGATGTGTGTGAGGCTCTCATCGGAGCTGCGTTGTGTAATGGCGGTCTTAACAAAGCTGCCTGTATGGTCACTGCCTTGCTGGATGACGACCAACATCGAGTGAGTAGTTTTAAAGACTACTATCGCTTATATAATCTTCCCGAGTACCAGATCGCTCCGTCCACGGCTTCGCAACGGGAACTAGTGGGGCAAATCAAAAAGTCTATGGGGTATGAATTCAGGTACCCCAGATTGCTAAGATCGGCGTTTACGCACCCCTCCTTTCCCAGTTCCTACGAAAGGATCCCGTGCTATGAACGGCTGGAATTTCTAGGAGACGCCCTTATCGACATGGCTTGTGTCGAAGATCTTTGGGAGCGGTTTCCGGGAAAGGATCCACAATGGCTGACGGAACACAAAGTAAGTCATCCAAGAAATATTCTCTCCTGATAAATATACATATCACTAATCATAACGGACTGTGTTAGATGAGCATGATCAACAATCGATTTCAAGGCGCACTTTGTGTAAAGCTCGGTCTTCATCGTCACCTGCGTGCGATGGGAGCACATATCAACGCTCTTGTACAAGAGTATGTCCAGCTGATCACTGAGGCTGAAACTGTTTCGAACGGCTCGGTCGACTATTGGATCGAAGTTAAGCAGCCACCAAAGGTAACCCCGCCCATTTTTGCTTTGCTTTCCGAGTAAGAGCTTCACTAATACTAGTGGTTTAAGGTCCTTCCGGATATCTTGGAAGCTTACGTCGGTGCTTTGTTTGTGGATTCACATTTTGACTACAATGTCGTCACGGATTTTTTCCGCACTCACATCCGACCATTCTTTCTTGACATGTCGATATTTGACAGCTTTGCGGGCAACCACCCAGTTACTCATCTTAGCACCCGCATGACTGAGCTTGGCTGCACTGATTGGCGTATCCTGTCCAAGGAACATCGGGACCGCGACAACAGTTATATCTTAAGCTGTGTCATGTTTCACACCAGTATTCTAGCGGAAGGAAAAGCTGCCTCGCAAAAGAATGCAAGAACGAACGCTGCCAAGCACGCATTGGTCAAGCTTGACAAAATGTCCACCGCAGAATTTTTAAAGACTTGCACTTGCGCTGAAGTAAGAAAAATGGAGGCGCAAGTAAGAAATGAGGAGAAGGAGGGCCGCAAGAGAGAAAAGAATGCATTGAGGGAGCAAGGGGGCATGGTCGACGCTATGGAATCGTGATGGGGTCTTTCACACGGAAGATTTGGCCTCTATTTCATGAAGATTATGGCATTTCATTTTGTTTTCCTGTTCGGGCCGTCTTCAATCTAGCGCTAGAAGCCGGAGTGTCAATGTCTCGGGCATTGAAAATTCAACTTCTAACGGTAGGGTGGAGGCTACAAGGCTGGTTGGTAAAGTGATTTGCAACAGTTTGATGTTTTCCCGTTTTCCTTTCTCTTTTCAATATTTTCCTCCTGTGCCGCACTGCAATGCAATTTATCAGTATTGCTCATCTTTTTTGTTTGCTTTCAAAATTTTATTTCTTTCTTTGTGATGGTTCACGAGATATTGACCATCAATTGCTGCTACTGAAGAACTGGCAATCTGGTTTACGAGACAAGCTTCCTGTATAGCTGAACGCCCAAATGGGGCAATTGGTTTGTAGCTCTCATTAGTTGAAATCCTTTCTTATCAAAAAATCAACTCGCAACTTTTAAATTGTTTTATCATGGCGCGTCGAAGTTTAATGCAACACCCTACAACTAGGAGTGAAAATTATGTAGAACCAATTGCATCCCCAGTACGTTTTGAACTATATAAACGGTTTGCTTTTGTTATCTTACATTCCAATTCGCTGAAATAAGGTTCAACGAAATGTCGATAACCAAAATTTCCTGAAAGTAGAACGCACGTTGTAGACAGTGTATCTGGCAGACGTCCTGACTGTCTTTATAACAGGTTGAACCATTGGGTCCACCAATCGCTTGATCTCTCTGGTGTAAAACCAAAAATACGTGGAGATGGGTATACTCTTATTTTTTGCGATCAAGCCGGAGCGGTATATCGGTTCTTTTACAAATCGTTTTAACGCATTCCAAACCCTCCCGCGGATGAACAAACGAAAGGAGTAAGCTATAAATAAAGAATAATCGCCAGTAAAATGAATTTTTCAAGTGAGGGTTTAAGATCCTGTAGTATATACACCGTCAATCATCAATATTCATGACTTCTAATCGATGTATTCCAGTGTCTTATATATAGGGAGTTCGTTATACGTATCTCAATCTGCATACTGTAAAATGTGGCTGCAAAGGATACCGGGATGAATACGAATGCAAGTTCGGTTAGTTTCCCCACCGATGATGCCTCCGCTATCGCGCCTTGCGATTCAATTATCGACATGAAAGACATGAGTCCCTGAAAGGTTCTATCCGTGCGTTCAACAGTGTGTGATCGAAACCGAGAGAAGCGTTTAGTTGTCGCTATTGCTTTCAATACCTCTCTACTGGTCATCGTAGCATTCAAATTAGGATCTAGCTCGTCCGATATAGTTTCTAGATATGTTGTTACATTTTCCACAGATTGGGCTATTTCTGATAGGAGAAGGTGATAGGATGACAGTGTGGTTCCCCAGCCGTCAATGTTTTCTTGGACTCTAACGGAGTTTGCCATTTGGCGGTGGATATCATCTATTACGGATTCCATTGTTGTCAAGGTGTTTGAGAACGCAACGAGGGTTTTTCGAATGAAATGCGTTTGGCATTGGGTTTTTAAACCTTGGATGGTAGCTGCAGATGTGTGCTCTATCAGGCCTTGGAAGAAGTTGCGCGTAGTGTCGAATATTTGAAGCCTATCGTTTATTCGTAGCTTTTCTAGGTGAGTTTTTGGGCGTCCGAAGGAAGGGATCTGGTATGGTGCGACCCTGGCGTACTCTTCGAGGGTATGCGGAGGATCGAATAGGTAAATTTCTATCCATTCCAACGACAGCGTTAGCAGTCCGGTAAAGTCATGTAAGTGATGAGTAAAATACCCATGTTATGCCCCAGATACTCGATGGATATCCAAAAAACCCGCTCCTGAACACTCCTCAACTGCCCATTTTTAGTTTCCAAAATAAGCTGATGCGGACAATATATCCGGCTCTTCACCGTGTCGTAACTTTCATCAGTTCTTCCCTTTTTCCAATCACCACCCAGCCCTTCCTGCCAGATCTCAACCAAGTCTTCTCGTTCCCGGTGCAGAATTGCTGTTCTTTCTTTGGCTGATAAGGCGCCGGATTGCCATGCCATGCGTCTCCAATCTAGATTAAACCGACTGGAATCGTCAATTTCGGCCTTTCTTTTCGAGCCGAGATTTGTAAAGCTATATTCTAGAACCTCAGGCATCCCGCCTTCCGGTGATTCTATGTCGTAAGGAAGAGGAGGAGGTGTGAAGAACAGTTTCAGCAGCTCGTCACGATGTGAGCCCTGGATTCCTTTAACGTGAGAGAGGATGAAGGAGATCGGTACGTGTAGTTCACCATATAAAGAGCCCAACATTGCGAGAAACATATCTTGGACTAACAGGAAGATTGTAGTGTCATTTATGGGAACAATCTGGGTTAGATTATTGAGAAAAGTTTTGCATTGGGTTTTTTGCGTCCAGTGTTCTCGAGATTGGATTTTACATTTGGTGTTACTCGTTTCCGGTGTGGTAATAGGATTCTGGTTTACTCGGAGCATAGTTATATCTACCATTTCGTCGGACTTTTGACCGAGTGATTTCGTTAGGCATTCGAAGAGAGGGGAGGTGTCGTATTGACTTTTTAAGCCGAGATTATCATGTGATATTTTTCTTTTGATGTTTTTCTCTTCTTCTTGAAGTTTGAGGAGATGTAGGTGTGATTGATATGGGTCTGATATAATGACATACATGTAAATATGGAGGTTCTCAGACACTGTCAGAAATGTTAGGTTTATGAGGTTTACGTTTATGGTCTTACCATATTTGGCCGGGGGAACACCGAGTTCTCTGACTGTTACAATAAAGTGAGGTAACTCGGATGAAGTTGGTCGCCGGTTTGTACTTGTGTCGATCTCGTAAACTAGCTGCTCAACGGGAGGGTTTACGTTTGTACCCATTTTGTTTTCACTATTATGGAACGATGTAATGGATGAGATATATACATGTAATAACTTTGGAATTCCGAGGTGGCTTTTGTAGGCGCCTGCAAGTTGAAGATATAGTTTTATGGGTATTTTTATGGGCTGGATGGATGGATGCAAACAAGTATGAAAACGTGAAGACTACACAGCTTTAATTATATAATATAAGAGTCCCCCACCGTCATGGTGTTCAGCTTGTGTCTTTTAGCGGTGAACGAACAGTGCAGATGTGCACCAATCGAATCGAGTTGAATCCTTTTACTTGCTGCACGCCAGAAACGCCATACCAGACAAGGGAAAGCTTTTAACAAACGAAAAAGGCGAACCAATGTGGAGCCTTATCGAGAGCCTTAGATGATCCTAGGATTTTCCGATTCCAGCGTTCTTTAAGACTGGTAATAATAACATAATTTTGACCGTAACGCCTAATCTCGGGGCCAGTTCCCAGCGTTAAGTTTAACTAACACCCGCAACACAACCAGGCAACTAAAATGCAACAAAACGTCCGCATTAGGCAACTCTGACGTTCAGAGCAAAGTGGGTTGCAAGCTCCGATTTCGGCGATGGGGGTGGATCGATTCAACGTCTACTGCTTATGAAATATACGGCTTCAGGTATGAGTCTCTGATGAATCATATCCGATTACTCGAGTATATAAACGCCCGTTGATTTCCTTCAATTTTTGAGAAATCTTGTATATACGCACGCAACATACAACACCAAAACCATCTCTATCAAACCATTTAAATTCCCAAACCTTCTTCTCTGCATATATACACCAAAGCTATTCGACATAATATAAAATCATGACGGAAAAGCAAGAGGAATCACCCTACCTCCACGGCCACCACTCTTCCGTCATCTCCTCCCACAGCTGGCGCACAATACACAATTCAGCAGCATACCTCCTCCCATACCTAAAACCCTACACCGCCTCCCCAACCCCCACTACCCTCCTCGACGCCGGCTGCGGTCCGGGAACCATAACCTGCGACCTAGCAGCCCATCTACCCAACACACAAGTCACAGGCATTGACGTCACAATCCTCGACTCCTGCGCCCCACTCGCCGCATCACGAAACCTCAAAAACGTCACGTTTCAAGAAGCAGATGTGTTCAACCTACCCTTCCCGGATAACAGTTTCGATATAATCCACCTTCATCAAGTGTTACAACATCTACCAACACCACCGGTAGCAGCCATCAAGGAACTAGTAAGGGTATGTAAACCGAACGGTATAATCGCGGCTAGAGACGGCGATTTCGGCGCGTTCACGTGGTATCCCGAATCCAAACCGCTGGATAACTGGCGGAGGGTGTACATTTCCACCGCTAAGGCCATAGGAGCGGAACCCCTGGCCGGGAGAATGCTGCATAAATGGTTCATGGAGGCAGGCGTGCAGAGAGAATATATCACTTGTTCATCGAGTTGCTGGACGTATTCATCGGCTGAGGAGAGAGAGTGGTGGGGTGGTATATGGGCAGAACGGACGGTGAAGAGTTCGTTTGCCGGGTTGGCTGTTAAGGAGGGGATTGTGGGGAGTGAGGAGGAGTTGAAGGAGGTTGCGGAAGCGTGGAGGGAGTGGATCAAGCAGGAGGATGGGTGGATTATGGTGCCTAGTGGGGAAGTCGTGGTCAAAGTCGTGAAGAGCTAAACAAAGGGGTTAATTTAAGTACGGTGATATAATGTATTAATGCGTGCAGTTCTAAAAATCGCGAGTCAGATGGAAATGAGATAGGCGATAATAACTTGGAAAGAGATATTATCATTAGTATTATTGTTTCGGATCTCCCTCCCTCTCTCCAGCAGGGGTAAGGGAATCCTTTGTAAACATGTCAGCGTCGTTTTCCGTCGGACAGTCTTTTTATGTTTATAGTCTTTAAGGAATCAAAAAGGAAAAAACAAATGGATAAACAAGTCTTCAAAAGTGATCAAAGAGAATGGAAGGGAATACAGGTGATAGTAGACAATACACGTTGGGGAAAGAGAAAGTGTACAGGAGAAGGGGCCGTTACTTTCATGAAAGAAAGAGTGACGTCTGTTAGAAAAAAAAAAATCGTATCAAAGATTAAGTCGAAAAGAAAAGATGGTCCAATTTCGTACTAGACCTTTTTTCCTGTCTGACACCGAGGCCTCCTCCTTCTGAACACAAGTAAAATATACATATATTGTTGTTTATCCGCTTGTTTGTGTGCGTGCATGTGCAAAAAAAGTCGCCAGCCGTTCTACCAACAGTTCCATGTCGAGAATCTTGTAACGAAAAATGCCGCTTCGAAACCGATATAAACGAGGAAAGAAAAAAAAAAAAAAAACCAAAGTAGACTCCATGTTTTCCCTTTCTGCCACTCAAGACTCCAGAATGCAAACCACGATGCATGATAAAAAAGCCGATAGCCGAGTTCGCCAGAAGCCGTTTAGGAGTGAGGGGGTTATTTGTGAATTTGTAAACTATTACAGGCAGTTCCCGATCCCATGGTTGAGAGTTTAAACAATGTCACTCTTCTTTCTGTTCTGGTCGAAACTCTTTCGGAATTTTCTTGGTTGATTCTGTGTCGATGGTTGTTTGGGCGACCATCCGATGGGACCTTCCCAGTACTTTCTGTTGATATTGATCAACGTTCTTCCGATCGAACCGTGAATTCCTTCGCCGCCTCTGCCCGTGAAAGGTGGATTCGAGGGTGTTGCGGATTCTCGAACAACTTGACGAGCATACGCCATAACAACTAGACAGAAATAGATTCTAACAATCCACAGTCCCAGGATAATCGACATACTGGTCATCGATTCGGGTTGATGAAGGCCGTTGCTAAAGGCACTGACACCAACACCGTAGGGAATGGTCTCGATGTAGAAGGGAATGGGCGCTTCGGTTCCATCAGGCCCACCGTTAGGGTTGAAAGGTCCACCGGACAGACCGGAGATGTCTTCTATCATTTTGCCTGAATTGCCAACTCCCGGAGCTGTATTCGCGGAGGTGGCAGCCTGCGATCGTCGAGGTTCCGAGATAACCATGAACCAGGTGAGTGCAAAGAGGGCGGTGTACGCGGCGTTGATGATGGAGTCGATCAGGTACCAGTAGCCGAAGGATAGAACAGGGAAAGGAGTCCGTTTTCGGATATGAGGCTGAACCCATGCGATGAAGAAGACGGCTAGGACGGAGTAGACATACATCGATATTTGCAGGGTGGAGATTTCAGCGCCTAGGGATGAGAGTGTTAGCGGGTGATGTCAAATTCGGGAGTAAAGAGCGGAAAATTCGCGGAAGGGTCAATTACCTGTAAATATCGCCAACAGGCCGTAGAAGCCCGAGGCCTTGTTGAATAACGAACATAATAGAATCAGTTCGACTCCGACTTTGAGGTCCAGAAAGCCTAGGAAAGCCTAAAGTCGCAACAAGTAATACGAGTCAGTCACAACATCATCACTTAGATGGAGAAAAGTGCGCAGGTACAGTACACGGCAAATGCCGACACGAGGAAAGCACGCGGGAGAAACCAAGATTCGGCGGGGGTTTACCTTCGGACGCGGTAGTAATATTCGGGAAAGGGAAAGCATGGCGACGGTATTGGTAAAGGGGTGGAGAGATCGGGGATAAGAAACAAGAGACAGAAGAAAAGGATGTTGTGGAACGTGGCTTTCGGTATCCCTGCTCTTTTGTCCTCGATGTCGCTGGGATTTCGGGGGGGAGAAAGTCTTTGGGGTGTCGGCTAAAAATAGGATTCAAGGTAGAATCGATGGGAATCGCGCGCAGATTATGGAGCGTTTGGGACGTTCTTGTCTCCGCCTCGTGGTCGCTTGGTCGCTTCTTCGATGGCCCTGTGGCTCGTGTCCGGATTGGAACTCTAATTATTTTGTATAACAAGAGGGAAAGGGACCTAATCAAAGGCCCGGGAATTGCGGAGGAGGCTGATTCTGGGAGGTGGTGTTCTCCTGCTTTTTGCGAATGGAGTTCGAGTAATGTAAATGTACTTCCAACGAGGCCTTTCTTCTTCCTTTCTCTCGAGTCGGGTCCAGAGGAGAGGGATAATACCGCTTCGACGGGACGGCAAAAATTCGAATGTAATCGGAAAGACGGTGGTGATGATTACAGGAGGACGGTGGGGGGTGGGAGGAGAGGTGGAGAATGAGATTTCAATTTTGCCATGGAGAAAAGTGAGAAGGGAAGAAGTGGAAGACGAGGAGAGGACAGAAGGGGGCACAATACGGTTGGGCCTGCCCTTTCCACCAAACCAGTCCCGCTTGCTTCCGGCCCCTGCAAAGCTCTCATCATCTGCAACCGGACATGCCAAATACAACCCTCTGTTCTTTGAAGGTTACAAATCGATTGATTGGACGTTGGAGCGTCATCATCACGGTGCGCCGCGGTACCAAATTTCGGTGACGTCGGACAACATCTTTCGAACGGGTCTAAGAAAGGAGCCGGTATGCATACCGTCGGCACACAAATGGCACATGTTTATGTACCGTACTTTCGGACATGGGACAAGGCTAATCTGACAAAAGCCAACCGGTTCCACAGAAATCACGTTCAACCTCATCTTACGTACTCGTTACTCGTTGAGAGGGTACTTCAATGTACCTTCGACGTCGAGAGATATCCATAGGCGGCGCTTCTTTTCTACCCCGGCAATTCCACCGCGGCAGTCTGCTCCCATAAAAGTATACCAGGGCATGGAGTATCAGTTCCAAGATATCAATATATCCACGGTCGTTGAATTAATTATTAATAGCATCCGAGTATCCTTTGAAAAGACCAAAGTCCAACAGGTCCGTACCAGCAGAAACCGCACAACAGGCACATGCGCAATTATTACTGCCTTTTTCTATATAAAGAGAATGAAAAACCGATTTCTCGCTGGACAAAAAGTGACATGACATCGAAAATCAAAAAACGGGAACGAGGCCTCCCAGAAAAAAAATATTTATCAAAAGGCAGCAGAGCGGTGGCTATTTTTTTTAGTACCTATTCAAAACTAGACATGCATGAATCTCCAAAAGGAAAATAACAAAAGAAAGGAAAGCTAAAGTAAGAAGTATAAATGATCTATTTTTAACGATTTTTACCAGTTTTCCCTTCTCCTAAGTGTCACCAGACATTCGTTATATTAAAAAAGAAAGAAAAACGTAAGGAGAATGGAAAAAATATATTATAAGGGAGGAGGCAGAGGAAAGAAGCGGTTCATGAAGAAGTCGACGTGATTATTAGGTGCAACCTTTTTTCTAAACAAAAAAGATTTTTCAATTGAGCGACGCAACGATACAGATGAAAATATCAAGAAGGTGCCTTTAGACCTTCGCATCGCCATCCAAGTCCGACGGACAGGGTAAGGCGGGGAGCTCCCGAGATACCATTTAATTAGATGGATCCGAGGCTTGCCGCCGCGCTGCTGCCGGTATCATCTGGGGCCGACTTGTCTTTGTATATCGCGACGATAATGCCGTTGTTACTCTTCCTCAGCAGTACTTTCCTAATAGTCGAAACAAAAAAGCGGCGCTAGCAAGTCAGCACACAAAAGTTCCACGGTCTGTGCAACGCATCAAAACTCCAAGGCTAACATCGATTCTCGTACAAAGGGTCGGCAATACGAAACTGCAAATCAAACCCGATTCCGAGTTTAGTTGCATTATGGAGAGGGAAAAAAGAATCCATGGGGGGAAAAGATGGAATCGTCTCATCACGTACGAGTCTTTATGCAGGACGGCTCCGATGCTATCCTTCTTCAAAGCCGATCTGGCGGCTATTGTCAAATACGTAGCGTCAGTATGTATCGCCTTTCCTCGAGCTAGAAAATTTTCAAAGAGCGCCCAATGTCAGCGAGACCGTTTTATTTCAATTTTTTTTAAATTTCCCTGGGTCGAAAATGCTTAAGGGTTATTCGTGAATGGGGAGGTAGTACAAACCGCCAAGACACTCCCCCGAGGCCGAATCGATGATGAGAGCCCCGGTGACATGCGGCGATGTCATCCTATTGGTTGTCTCCAAAGTCAGCAGGCAGTTCCACACCTCTCGATAGCTAAAAGAGGAAAAGAAAAAATAATAATAACGAAGACATCTCGTGCAAAGGAACCAGAACCAGCAGCCAGAAGCCAGAATAATCGCTGTGGGTGTGCTACCCCAGGGAGCTTGATTTTACTATCTTCCTTCGCTGCTGGAGGCCGAATCTTCAAATGCACCCCCAAACCAACGGTAACGGTCCCCCCAAAATCCCAGTGGGATCGGAGGTCAAGAAAATTAATCCGGGGAACACAATTCTCTTCTAGAAAAGAAGGCGGGAGGAACGCAAGTAATGCCGTTACTCACATTGCGTCAAGAGTTTTTGATATTCCAGCTGCATCCATTCTTCCGGGCCCCGCCACTTCTGGACGTCGTGTCGTTCTATTGTTTGTACGTGTTTGATCGTCCGACTCGAACTCGAACTCGACCCGACTTGTGTGCGTAAAAAAAAAAATTGTAATAAAGTATACGCAAACTAGCAGTTACGTAGTAGCCAGCAACGGGCGTTAGTGGTCGTAATAGTGGTGGGAGTGAAATAAAGATGATAAAGAAACCGTTCCCGGAAGGATTTTCCAAGACAGATTTCTCAATGGAAAAAACGAGCGTCTTTTCGGAAGGATAAGATAACGCGTAAACTGTCGTTTCGATCGCAAAAGATGTAATATCGTTTTGAAAGAAAAATATTGGAGAAAAAAGTAAGAAGAACAGAGAGATCTTCGAAAACGAGAGTGATTGAAAAATAGAAAAGGCTTGTTGAAGAATAATAATTTTGGCTATTAAGAAATTATGCAGCAGAAGAGGCGTTGGTTTCTTCCTTTTTGCTACAGTTTCATAATATTTCTTCTTCTTTTCTTCGTCTTTTCTTCTTGTTTTCTTCTTCTTCTTTTCTGAATATTCTTTCTCGATGCTCTATTCTCACTTCAGCCTAGCTCTCCTGATTGATTCAAATCCCCTTCCTTCGGCCTTTGACGTTTGGGGAACCGTTCCTTTCGGGTCACTGGCCGCCTCCAACTGGAACGCCTTCCAGGGAACCGTCGCCTGGAACCGGCTGTGTTGGGAGGGGAGGAGGTTCTAGCCCTCGGGATCTGGTTCGATTCTGGGATATTACTATTGGATCGTACATGGACATGGCATTAGCACGGTTCCTCTTCCTGACTTGATTCGAAGGTGCTTCTCAGCTATTTTCAGATCCGCTAAGGATTTACCTCTTCCCGAGCTAATTTTCACTAGCTTGGACCTAAGCTTTGTATCCCCTTCGCTCGATTCTTGTTCGCTCTTTCCGTCGTGCGTATCTTTTCGTTCGTTCGGCCAACCAGCGTTGTTTGTTTCAAAAACGGGAATTAAAGGTTTTCTTGGGAGGAAGGGATGTAGAACGGGCTTCAGCCAATGCCACTATTTAAAAGTATGCAGCTTCGAATGGGAAGAATTGGAAGAAGAAAAAAAGAGAAATAAAAGCTCCAGAAGCTTAAAATAACCCCCAAGAGAGTAAATCTTGTCTCAACGAACGATGCAGAGAAAGAAGAGAGCGACCGTCTTTTATGAGAATTCGAAGGATGTGTGGCCGGGAGGGATATCGGTACTTTCTAAGCTTCACAAGAGGTTGAAATAAGAATACATGACACCACGGAGAGAAAGAGTAGAAGCATAATATATATCACCAGAATATTCTAGCAGATGGGTCCCATCGCTTCGAATCAATCTTCATCTTTTTTCTTTTCTTTCCCGCCGCTTCGCATCGAAACGGCCCCAGTCGAGGTTAGCTAGCACTAACCCAACCTTTCGGCCTCGCCTTCCTGGCCCAAGCGGAGCCAAGGAACGCGAAACCTTGACGTTTGCAGAATTTTTCTTTCCCTTTCTCTCTTTTCGAGCTCAGGGTTCTTCTTTTCCACAAAATTTCCTGTTCTCGTTCCGTGTGTGCGTTCCTGGAGCCATGCTGTGATGGATGGTGATGAGGAAGTAGGGAACAAGGGTGTTTTTCGCATCTTGGGGCCGGTTCCCAAACCCATCGCCCGGGCTCCCACAACGGATCCATAAATTATAATTGTCTGTCTTGTGGTGGGACCCATCAAGCTAGCTACGGTTAAAGTCGATGGGTTAATTAATATAATAAAATAGCAGCCTTTTTTTGTTTTTCTTTTTTTTTTCTTTTTCGGCTTTTGTTTTTGGTATCACTCTATCAACTATCAATCAGTCAATCAACCTCACTCGCCCCATCTCCGGTCCTTCCACCATGCACCTGATCCTCAAACGTAACGCAAACCGCTCCTGTCTCTTATTCATTCACGCCCGGTCATTCTGCTGCAGAAATAAAATAAAAAATTAGAAATAAGCGATTCCGGGTATATCGCCATGTGGAGCCCTAGGTGGAGAAACCAGCGAAATAATTATAGCGAATTTCACACAAAAAATAAGAGAGTGGTCTTCGATGCAACCAGGGATATGATATGATGACATGAAATGTACACTGGGTGATGGGTAAGTTATGCCTCTTGTAAGTGGCGTTTAGATATCTTCACGATCACTGAAGTACCTCTAAACCCAAGCTAAAGGCTTAAGAAAAAGTGATTACGTACAAGCCCGAGGCAGATTTGGTTTGGTTTAATAGGAAATCACTGGATTTTTACTCTATTTCTGTTGTTTTGGTATGCAATTTACAGTTACTAGATTCGTGGATATGGGCGGTAAAAAGTACTTCAGAAGTTCAAGAGGTACCTACGCTTGGACGTACATGGGGTATAACTTTGGCCTCACACGGTGTATTGGTTGCCCTCCATCATCTTGGTAAAATTAGTAAATTAAAGCAGAAGAGAAACCTTGAAAGGAGATTTCAGTCTCTTGATATCCCTCGAACCCTAGAAAGGAAAGAAAAAAAAGAAAAAAAAAACAATATATTTAAATAGACGAAATGAAATCGAAAGTGGTTTGGAGATGAGACCGCGCGTAGGCAATGCCGTATGCCGTGTAACATCAGCTTATAGAAGCACGTGAGAAGATATTCTCCCAAACCCAAATCGCATGATCCCTCGAGACGCCCGAGCTCGAAGCCCGGCCAGTTGTCAGACGACGTCTTGTCTAGGCTTGGTGTTTCGCGTTGACGAATCGAATCATATCATGGGTTGAATACATCGACAACTTTTCCGTCATCAACGCTCCACTTTTCGAAACACGCAAAAAGACCGACTCTGCTGAAATTTCGAGAGCGGGGCCGGATGGTCAACGGGGGACCAGGATTTTTTTCTTCCGCTTCAATGAGAATGAAAAAAAATCCTGACCGAGGTCTAGTTTCGAACAGGGTAGGCTTCAAGTCAGCACTAGATACATCGAGACTTATGTCGATGACAAAGGTGGGGATCGATGCAAAAGGGAAAAGAGTAGGGCACATACGGAAACCCTCAATTTCAACCTCGATGCGAGAGACTTGCATATCAACCAGACCAGGTCGCCACGCTGCCTTCTCTGTCCCACCAAAGCTATCAGGCCAGGCAAGCGCAGGCAAAGCTAACGAGCTTTAGCTCGTCGTCAGGATAATACAAAGTGGCGCATGTGGGGACCCTCATCTTCAAATTATGTTTTTTTCTTTTTTTCTTCCTTCTCCAATTCCCGTTTTTGTTTTTCTTTTCTATGAAGATAATAAGCATAAAATATGCATGTTCATCATGCGGTGCTACAGCTCGCTCTCGAGTCGTCGAGGGTTTTTACTAATCGCTTCACTTCGTGTTCGTTTATGCTTTCGAGGGAGGTACGTACATACGTACTTGCATGTCGCTCGAGGGGAAGATCCAGAAAGAAAGGCGCAAGACAAGGATATTTTTCCGTTCGAATCGGAACGACATGTCAAAGAAGCAATTTACTCGAAACAAGCCCGGAGTGGTGGGGGTGAAGAGTGCAATCAACATGCGCGTATGTGATAAAACTCCTGCTTACAACAGGACGGCAAATTCCCAATTAAAGAGAAGAAAAAGCTTGCTCCGTCAGCGAGCTAGTGAAATGCACCGACCACTCGGAGAAAACCAAGGGCTGAGATATATCGCTTCGAAAGAGCTAATATGTGGAGACCCGGCGAAACTACCAGTTCCCTTCAGTGCGTGTCTCACCTTGAGCTTTGACCCCTCTTTCCACCTTTGGGCCCAATTATATTCGGTGCCGTTGAGGAAATGGATATTAGCCGGTCTTGAAATGCTCCTGAATGTCTTGCTTGGGCAGAAGTGGGGCAACTTGGAACCTGGTTGTCGACATGGCTCTCGACGACATCTCGATTTTCGTGAGTTTGGCTTGGCCCAAACTGGGCATGGCAGCTCTTGCATCATATATCGTTATTATTGTATTGGTTTGGCATCTATATCAGACAGAAGATTCAATAGTGGCCACGCAGCCACCAAATGGGAAGGCTCTTGGTTTTCTTTTCAATTTTGTTTATCAAATACAAGCTAGCTGACATGTGTATCGATATAACAACGGTCTGATATAGGGTTGAAAATGCAAGGCAAGCATAGATGCGTCTCGCAAAATCAATTCGGATAGAATGGTTGCAACCTCTTCGATTATTTTATTATCATGCAGATGCATCTGAAGCGAGCAACATGAGCGAACGAAAAATAGGATTACCTATGCCGAGGGTGAACAAGAAATTTTAACAAGAAGGATTCATATGTATACGTAGACGCAGGCCTCCAATCTTGCAATTCCGTAATCCACCCAGGTAGCTATAACTATCGAAATATTTGTATTTTAATTTGTTTTTTTCACACACGGCTCAACATCGTGCACGAATCAGCTTACTTGTGACGAAAACACTTCTTGGAATCGCTATCCGGAATGCAATGCACATGCATTCAAGACGAACATGCCTGTTGATATCGACAGGGTATGAGTTGAGCAGAACATTCTCGATCTTAACAAGCTGGGGGTTTCCCTTCAACTAGCTGGCATTCTTTCACAAATTGTAACATGAGACCCGTCAAAAGCCGGTTAACGGAGCTACTCGGATTGGGACCTCGGGATCGAAGAGTAATCAAACTATCACAATCACAAACCTGACGAATTCACGTTCAAATTTTTTTTTTTCTCTTCACTTTTTTCATGAGGTATTAACGGTCATGTCACTGTCGTCCTCTGAGGTTAGCTGGCTTCGAACCAAACAGGGATTCGCCTCGCCACTGCGGGACGGGTCGATAAAGACGAGGGCAATCCTAGCGGGTGTCACAGGTAAACTATCGTCGACGGGTCAAAAAGGCTTTTTTTTGTTTTTGCCTAGCCCGGCCAGGGCAAATATCTCGCCCACTTTGTTCTCTTCAACGTCTTAATATTTTTATATGCGTCCCGGGCTCGGATTGCCGTTCGCAGAGCCGCATTATTTTTGAGGTTGGCTTTGTGTTGTCGTGTCGCGTATTGATGGCTGGCCGCCGCCGCATGCTCCAATCAACCCCTGCAAAATTTTATTTACGGTGCGCCTCTGCTGCACCCGCAAAAACTTGCGACGACACCAAAGCTAAAGACCGTAATTTCTGATATCATACAAGTACTTGCGTCCGCGAAGGGAGTGTATTGCCAATATCCAAAATGGTGGACATGACGAACAAGAGGCGCAAGAAGCAGTCCGAGCCCCGAGCTGGCATCAAGTCATCAGCAACAGCCTTGTTTTCCTGGTTCCTACCCCAACCTTCGCCAAATACCACGGCGGCGGCGACGAATACTGCAGAAACCGAAATCATAGGGGACCAGAAAATTTCTCCAATCATCACAGGGATACAATCCGCAACCCCTACGGAGCGGGCGCAGCGTCTCATCGCTGCTACATCCATCATTGAAGACCCAACATGCAGAAAATTGCTTTTACGAGAGCACATTGTGCGTCTCGTTATGGAACAGAGCTTGTGTGATTCTGCGCAAGAGGTTGTCGCTGCTGCCTGGGCGTTTCTGAACAGCTTAGTCCTCTATGAAGGGTATGGCGTTGCTGTATATCTGTACAGAAAGGAGATATTGAAACGTGTTGATGGAATTATCGAAAATGTTAGTGGTACAACTTTGATCTTAGAATTTGATTCAGTAGACTAATGCTATGCATCTCATATAGATTGAACCTATGATTGCCAAAACTGCAACAGATCCTAAAGCGGTTTCTACGCCTTCACAGTCTCTATTATGGGACTGTACCCACAGTGTGGTCTCGCTACTTATAGGGCTAAAGTAAGCTTACACTGACTCTAAATAATATACTTGTCACAAGCGCTGACTAGGATGTCAAGTGAGACGACACAAGAAGTTCTCGAAGCAGTTTCGAACCCCAAGATCTTGGAATTTGTTTCCAAGCTCCTGAACCCTGGTGTTACCGTGCCGGATAAAGTCCAAACCGCAGCTGCTGTTTTCCTTGACAGGGTGACGGATAAAAACGAGGCGGCATATGCTGTGCTCTCACAGGATTCGGACCTCATAGCTCAACTTCGCAACCGATGCTCTTCAAAGGTCAAACCTGACCCATTGCAGCTCACAGCTTTCTGCAGCTTGTTCCATAATCTTATCGCCCAAAGCGCCGCTTCAGATGATGGATTCTCAGACAACCACCACATCGCTGATGCTGACCTGGTGGAGCCCTTGACGGACATTATAACCATCACCCTCTCCAAACAGACACCCTCGCAATCAGACCAGCAAGCTCTATTTTTGTCTCTCGAAACTCTGACCGGCATAGCCGACCAAATTACCGAGACATTTGGTAAACAAGCATCGCCCAGCGGAAATGGAATCAATGGTGACGTAAACGATATGGATGAAGACGAAGACGAGGATCAAGATGGGGCCATGGAGGAGGATGAAGTTTCGGAATCTGAGGACGAGCCTTCCGATGGAGAAGCTTCTGATGAAGAATTCCCCGATGAACTCGGTGCAGATTTAACCTTGGTGACTGGCGAAGACGGTACCTCCGCTCGTGCGTCTAGGGAAAAACCGTTGAACTCACCAACCCTCGAACACCTTGTCACCAAAACCGTCAATACCGTTCTCCCAATCGCAACCTCAACGCCGTCATCCGAACCAGAGCGTCAAATCAAACTATCATCAATCGCCCTCCTCACTTCCATCGCCCGAGCATTCGCAATCCTCACATCCAAATCTCACAAATCAAAGTTCACACTCCCTCCAGCTCTCCAAGATGTCTACCTTCCAGTAACCGAAACAATCTGGGAAAGTCTCATAACCCCAATCCTCCTCTCCAATTCAGCAGACATAATCCTCGCCGAAAAGATAACTAGTCTCTCAATCCACATCACTGCATTCAAACCCTCCGTCTCTGTTTCCAACGGCCAGCATAAATCTTTCCTAGCGCTCTACAACGCCACTACCTCTACACCGCTCAAAGTGCTCTGTGTTAAGGTATTATCAAACCTAGCACAATGCCAAGGAAACGACAGAATCAACGTGAACAAAGAAATCGGAACGTTTTTGATTGGGACGGTTAACAAACTACCGTTCCTGGGGGATGAAGTGATACCTGAAGAGTTACCGTCACCGGAAGTGGTGATTGAGTGTCTGAATGGAGTATATGATGTTTACGCGGATCAGGATTTCGATTATGATGGGGAAGTGTTTGTAAACTTGGGTTTTTTGAAGTATTTGAGAAGTTTTGTTGGGAGGGTTAGAGGCATGGTATGTTTTATTCACCTTTCTTTATAAAATCACACCTACATTTTTCCCATCACGGGTGAACTGATTGCTTTTATTATTCTATAGGCGAAGAGGATTGATAAACGCAAGCAGCCCGAGTTGAGGGAGAGCGCGGAGGAAGCGTTACTAAACTTGAATGCGTTTATAAAATATAAAGCCGATAAGAGGGAATAGTGGAGTTACCGTAGTCTCTCTCGTACCTGGAGCCATTGCAGGCGGCTTCTGTCAGGGCACGTATAGGTAGTTATTTCTTGGCATGTAAGATAAATATTTGTACTATATATCTCGCGTTTGAGATGTTAGGGTTCAAGCAATATGAATAGACAAAAGTGCATATATCTAGTTAGTTTTGATAGCCTCGCAAAATACCAAAAATGGAATTTAATTTTATTCACATTGACCGGCTAGGATGCTTGGCTACATGGAAAAGGAGTTTGTGATGCATCATGGGGTTTTGTTCTTATCAATGCCGATTTCTATATAAGCTAGCTAATCGCCTCGTAGCCATTATACCTACATGGTCTCCACAAACATGTGCTCCTTACTTTATGCCCATATCGGTTCATCCTATTTATGAATCCTGCTCTGCCTCCCACTCTGGATTCTAAGATGGGAAAGTGTATTAGTAAGATATAAGCACAACAGTATCTCAAGGTGGGAAATTAGCTTACTTTTTTCAAAATTACGAGACCTTCCATACTACTCGTCAAGGCGATATACTGCTCATCTTCCAATTCCGCTCTCTCACCATACCCCAGTAGCACAGGTGTGCTCTGCGTTTGCCATCCAGTGATGGTCTTCGGCCGACCCGCCTGTCCCACAACATCAACGGCCTGACCAACTCTAACATTCACTGCCAGCGGCTTCAAATCCTCGTCCAAAGTCACCAAGAATCTGGGGTGCATGGCCGGTACTAGGAAGAACAAAAGATAGTGCGCATCAGAGAGGATAAAGCTCTTGGCGTCAACGAGACTGACAAGGACGGTGAGCAAAGCGGCCACGCTGACTCTCGACATCACCTGTCTGTCCGTGTGGAAGGGGTTTACGCTGATGGTACCCTTGCCCATGTGCAACAAACCCTGCGCGATACGGACCATAAACAAGGCGTTCTCATCGCGGTGGTAGTAGCTGACCAGACTTCGTAGGAGCTGCGCTAATCTTGCATTGTTCGTTCCCGCACCTACGAGGCCCATGGCAAAGATCGCATTGAGGGCGACATCATTGTCATTGTCGTGGCTGTAACGGGAAAGAGTGTCGTAAACTCGCATTTGTGGGTTCGATGCAGAGACGAGGCCCATAGCTAGTGGTACGGCTTTTCGAATGACCCCTTCACCATAGTGCATCAAGTGACCGAACTGCCGGAGAACCATTTCCTGTCCAACTTCTTCTCCCATAGCGATCAAGGCGATAGCAAGAACAGCATAGGCCTGGAAGATGTCGTCGTTCTCCTTACTTTCCTTGCTGTCTTTATCCTTCTCTGCCTTGTCGATATGTTCATTGCAGAGGTGGAGCATGGATTGGATCTTGAGAACATTGCCGGTACCAGCATAGGCACAAGCGTTGACGAGGACTTGCGTGTGCTTAGAGAAGGGATGATCGATTGCTTTGAGGGTTTCGATGGTGGTTTCGGCTTCTTCTTGCCGGGAGATGAAGAGTAAAGCTAAACCAAGTGAGAGGAAGCGAGCCCACTTGTCCTTTAGCTCAGAGGGTTCACGTGTGAAGAGAGTCTCGAGAATGGCGGACGAAACATCCCCATTCGATGAGCCGACAAAGATTAAACCAAGTGATAGGGCGGCCATCGCGCAAAGCTGCATGTTGCTGTCGTTGAGGAGTGGGGTGAGGAAGTCGATAAAGTCCGTTCGGTGAGACCCAGCGTACGCGAGCCCAAGACTAGTAGAAAAGTTAACGAAGAGGTTCAATAGTATTCCAATCTAATTGATGCATCAATCTTACCCCATGATCGCACTCATCCTTATTGTGGTGTGGTTTTCGGGGTCTAGAACGCTCGACTCGCCTAGCAGCGCGAGAGCTGGGTCGGAGTCACTCTGAACTCCACAGTTCACTAAACCAATACCTAAGTGTGCACCGGCCTGCAGAAATCATTTCGTTAAACTCGATGTACGGCTCATAGAAAACTAGATGAGGACCTACCCTAATTGGAGTTTCTTCAACATAGGTATACTTGTCAATAGCTGACAAACCCATATCAACATCCCACTGCATGAGGAGACCAATAGATGCTGCCGCAGAGAGCTTCCCCAAGTCTTTGTTCTTGAATACCCATGGGCTCGTTTCATCTTCCACCAACATCAACTTGTCTTGTCCAAATCCAGCATTGACAAAGGCGTTCACGAATGTAGAAGCCAGATTGTGTCGTGCGGAATCGACGTTACTAGACGCGCCACCTCTTTGGTGCTCTAGATGTGTCTTGTAAATATCATCTGGCGTCTTTGGTTCCGCCAAATTTAATTCTTTAGCCATGTACCGGAACATTTCCGAAAGTTTGAGGTTATGGAGACACTCTGCCACTTCGTCATCCTCGTCTTGTAGCCATATCTGTTGGCGGGCAATTATAAAGGCTATCTGTTTCTTGACGAGAGGATCCTCGGCGGCGTAAAAGTCGTCTTGAATGAGGTCGTTGTCGTTGAGTCGAATGGCAAGAACGACGGCCTGGGTCAATTTGTCGTATTGTCGGTAAATGTCGTGTGCTGTTCGAAGGAAGGCAATATCATCGGGGAATGGGAGTAGATTGACCATGCTGTGATATGAGTGTTAGCTTCTCGCTAGTCACTTTCGATTCCCCAACTACATACCTGACCATGTATAAACAAGCCCTAGCATAAGTGTTCTCATCCAAGTACTTAGGCAAATGCTCAATCATCTCCAACTCACTCAGTAGGTCCACGGCATCCGCCTCAGCATTGTGTGAAAGGAAGTACGGAATAAGAGATAGAGCTAAGTCACTCAGTTCTTGAGTGTCCTCTTCTTGCTCCTGGCGTTTGTTAAACACCGCTCCGATTTCCAATGCCAAGTGTCGGACGTATTCGTGACCCCACCCACCGATATCATCGGTAGGTGATAGTAATCGATATTTCAGCGACTCCTGTCTGTCGTCGTCCGAATATGTCATGCCGAGCACGGATAAGACATCCGCTAACATTAACTATTGTAGAGATAATATTAGACGCGATCTGAGATATATACGTAATCAATCACCACCGCATATACCTTGTCGTCATTACTCTGCCATTTATCGTACAAAGCAGTTAAATCGTCGTAATGAGGTCTCAGGAACTTGAGCGGTTTAGGAACAGCTGTCATCGAAGAGGTAGATGTCCGTATAAAGTTCTTGATGGCTTCCATGGCGGGTTTATACAGATTTGTATCCAGCTCCTAAAAATATCAATAAGGAAGACCGCGAAAGGTGATTAGCTTCGAGCTCTGGCAATATCGAGTAACCGTCTAAAACACGTCTCTTCGCACCTTTAACCGTTCTGCTAGCATATCGAGCTCCGATTTAAGCTGCTGGTCTTCTTCTGATAGCTCCTCTATTGCCACAAAAAGTATCAGCATCCAGCTCCTTTGAACCCGCCACGGACTGCTTCTCCAGCTAGTAAGGCATGATGATTATCGAACCTTCTTTCGGCTCCCCCTTCGCGTCCTTCGCGGGCTCGCTCTTCGCATCTTTCATCGTGACGTCCTCTTTCTGTGGTTCCGTGGCCTTTCCCTTGCCCTTGTCAAGGGCGCCAGCTCCTTCCTTCTCGTTTGCCATGGTGGAGGAGCAAGTTGGTAAGGAAACGGAGATTCGGATTATTCGGTAATCTTTAAAGCTATATCGTAGACGGACAAGGCTAGCTTCAAAGGCGACGCGTGTTTAGATGATTAGGGAGGGCGGCTTTTAGGGTGTAGGATGGATGGTGACGAGGCTAGATTTTGAGGTTGTTGGTGGTGGTTATGGGCCGAATAGCAGCGGTTGG
The DNA here is from genome assembly GCA_036971345.1 of Dactylellina drechsleri. NCBI lineage: Eukaryota > Fungi > Ascomycota > Orbiliomycetes > Orbiliales > Orbiliaceae > Dactylellina > Dactylellina drechsleri. Next base: position 913,185 of record JAJTUB010000002.1, read on the forward strand.
TTGGTGGCGTATTTTTGGGCTTTGAAATCCAAAGCAGCCCTCAACGCATAAAACATTCACCACGGTGACGATGCAGCTTGAGATTATGTCAGCTTGGACGATTCCAATCCTCGACTTCTATAAGTTTCGCTGGTTCAGTGAAGTGATTAAATTGTAGTTTCGGCGCAGTCCGTCACGTAGCTTATGGCCATTTTATTTACGAGATATTCACATATGTTCATATGGTAAGCTGGGTATCTAGATCTGTGATATATCGATCCTCAAAATCACCCGTTTTGTCTTCCTAACAATATCTATCGTACAAGCTTTCTTTCAATAATATTTAAACGACCCCTTACTCTTCTCGAAGCCTCTCACGAGCTTCGTTAACCATAGCATGCCACTGAGTCCTCAAAACAATAATGGTCTCGGTGATGGCGACCAACAAGAGCGAAACACTCACACCAGCCCAAAGGCCGAACAGTCCCCTATGTATTTCCAACTGCATTAGATTTCGTTCTGCAAGCCTTCGGTACCTCAGTGAAAATTACTTACCAGTTGAGTTTAAACGCTGAGTAGAAAGAAAACGGCAAAGCGAGAAGATAATACGCGCCTAGGTTGATCCAGGCTCCGATTTTCTGTCTTCCCTGCCCTCGAAGAATACCACCGGCAGTCGCTGCTACCGAGTCCCAAAGCTGAAATAAAGCACAGATTGGGATGGAATCGGCGACAAGTTCTATAATACTGTTAGGCAAATGAGAAGTCGAAAATTCTAGGTGGTGGGATGTATACGCACTGATAACATCAGGGTCATTGCTAAACATCTTTCCAATATCGTGTCTCGTGGCTGTCAGAATCGTTACATTGGTGATACCAAGAAGCGTACTTCCCCATAATGCGACGGTGGAGCTGGTCTTCGCGGCGTCTCCAAGCGTAGCACCCAAGAAATTTGCAACTCGAGTCGACGTAGCGATGGATAGAGCAAAGGGAATCTGGAATGTCACCGATGTGCAGGTAGCTAGAACACTCTGTGCGGCGAGATGCTTCGTGGACAGGTAGCTCGCCGCCAGTGTGAGAAGCTCGAATGCTAAAAATTCGGATAGAATCATTATAAGTCCCGGAAGCGCCAATTTGACCATTGGACTCCAGTTCTTCCATGCTTTCTTCGAGAACCCTCCCCAGCATTCAGACCCTCTTATGCATGTAACGTAGAGGAATAGAAGAAGAGGCATAAGCCAGTTTGTGATAACAACGGCGGTAGGAGCACCTAAGAATCCAAACCCAATGACCGGGTGCCAAACCAACAGGTAGTTCAACAGCGCATTAGTCGGTGCACATATCAAAAGGATATATGTAGACGCCGAAAAGATACCCTGTGCCTGAACGAAACGTTTTCCGACCTCCCAGGCGGCGTATCCAGGTGCACCGATTGCCAAAACCCGCAAGTAATTACCAGCAAGTCTGCACAGCTCGGGCTCTGGAACTATTGGGAGGAGAATTGACTCGCTAAATTCCCAGACAATTACAATCGGCACGGTGATAAGCATGAGGAACCAAAAACATCGCTGCATGTGCAACCCCACTAGCTTCTTCTTGCCTGAGCCGTACGCCTGGGAGCAAAGGGTATCCAACGATGTAGCAAGTCCTTGGTAGATTGTGTATCCAGTGATGTTGCTAGTCATGGATGCCAAACTGACCGCAGCCAGCTCATTGGTACCGAGTTTTCCAACGGAGAACACACTAGCTACAGTCAATGAGTACTGCAGTAAGAATGTAACTATCAGCGGCCCAGAGTACCTCGCCAGAACCTTTGTTTCCCTTTGCCATGTTGTAACAATTCTTCCAGCTTCTACGCTATCCTTCCATTTGGCGGTTGGATCCGCATTTGCAGCCAGGATGTCTGAGTCTTCACTGCTGGGGCCGGCGTGTGGCAGTAACGGGTCCTCCTCGGTCGCACCGTGTCTCTGCTGCCATGGAAGCCCGTGGATGGATCGTTTTCTGGGTAGGATGTGATTATCCCGGAGCAAGCTTCGTTCGTCTTCGATGATTTGTTCACGTTCAGTGCTAGTTATGTACGCTGGAGGCAGAGGCGAGGATGAAATCAGGGCAGATCGTGTGATCATGGAACCGCACACAACCGACGCTCGACGACGGTAAGAATAGCCCAGTTGAAGATACGGGTCGATGGGAATTTCTAAGCCGGCATCTTGTTCGATATCTTCATCGTCTGTATCAGCGAAGGGTGAAGCGTTTGGGAACGTGATCGAGCTCGATGGAGCTGACTTGGATAACGCTGACATGTTTGACGGTACTTTATGTTATGGGCTATGGAATGACATCAGAGAAACGATGATGTAGGTGATTGCGCCTGCGAAGTGAACGATCGTTATAAATGCAAACGTCAGTGTCACGAATGGGAAGTCTAAGGAGAGAATATGTTGTGCAAGGTGAAAAGAAAGGGGAGGATCTCTCCGCTTGGGAGGGAGTTCAGCGGAAACATTGGGGAAGGAAGAAGAGAGAAAAAAAAAAAAAAAAAAGGAATGCAGGTCTCAGATGTGTCAAAAACGGGTGCATGGCTCCCACAAACTATTTCATCACGGTAACATGCGAAGACGCAGCGTTCGGGTTTGAGAGAGAATCGAGATCCAAATATTGTATGCTGGGCTACCGTTCGCGGAGATGGCCTACGAGCCAGTAAGAATGCTTCGATAAGCCGACCCCGGCCCAAAGCAGAGAATTTCATGAGCGAGGCCGTTGACAGAGAAAGAGCCCGTTACTGGCCTTGGTTGACATGCCATGGGTTCGACGGGAAGTTCTCTCGAGTCGCAGACAGACGTGCCTGACTGTTCGAATTGGTTACAACATCAATATAAATTCTCTGCCAGGGGTCAACAAGGAATTTTAAGCTCGCCTTTGCCACTGTAAAGATTTTATTCTGTCGTCACGGGGAACCAGCGCTCTTGGTTCGACCGAGGTAAAATCCTTCTGTGCTTGGATGAGCTGTTGTATTTCCAGCGCATCCAACACATTTGCGATCCCTTCTATTTCTCATATTTGGCTCGCGCAATTTGCGTGTTGACCATGATTGCCGAACCTTCAAGTTGGTAACCGGAAACTACAGCTCGTCTCACGATATCCAAATCCGAGAAACTCTAATTTTAATCCGTGGACATCCATGAATGGCTCTGAATACAGTTCAAGGAGATTTAAATATCTGGTACTACTTCTCTCTGCGTAGCACAGACGAGACTAGTCTACTCTATACGTACACGACATTTTGACAGCGATCACGATCTGTCACAGATTCATCTCTGCAGCTGCACGTAACGTCGCCCAGAGTTTAATTGACGAGGTTGGGAAAATACCACAAATATGCTTCACAGACTGTAGCATCAGGATGCTGCTTTTATCAATCGGTCGGATTAAAAAGGAGCCAATGCAGCAGGGGTTGTTTACCAAATATGTGCGTAGATATAAGTTTGGGAGTATATAATTTGTAGGGCACGTCCGAGGTGATTCTAGAGATGATGGCATAATAATAACAAAAAATAATTTCCAACTCCAATCTGTTGATCTAAGAACTTATCTTGTCTCAAAGACACACACGTTGGCCATTTTATCAAAGAATTTATCCAGATCTCCCGTACAACCAAATTTATATCTCTTGAAGGAGCTCAAGGAATATCATTAGACCCTTCTATAGTAGGCATCCACATTCAACTCTTCTTATAAACATTTTGGGCTATACTGAATTGCGGGCTTATTCAAATGGACAGGCCAAATCCTAGCTTTCTTCTCCCTTGGTCAAATACGTCAGTGGTATCGAATATCCATTTAAAAATCATGTGCTATATATTCCAGTGGTTTACACAGGTAAGGAAATACGACCCTAATTAGCTAAGCCCTAATCTATCAGCAGACACCAGTCTTGGTTTTCGAAGAACATTTGAGATAGGGTTGACAGTAGCCTCGAAGGCCAGGCGCGGGCTGACAGCTGCTGACACCATCATATCTAAAACATGCGCTAACAGTATTTCACAACGTTTTTTAGTGTCGCCACTTCAACCTGCGCGAACTCAGCGAAATCGACATGTACAAACATCAATGTTACTGCAAGGCCGTCATAAATGACGAACGAGTACAGAGGATTGACGGGTTGTGTATTAATTGTGAGATGCTATACGAAGGGAAGATTACGAAGGGTGATTGGGAGGTCCAGATCGCCAAAATGCAGCAGATGGTTTTGGAACAAGGGCCTGATCTGCAAAAAATACGGGTCGCGTGAAGGCCTAAATGACGAGTCTGGTTGGAAGGTGACGCGCGCGGAAGTGGTCTTGTACCGAGACGTCGCAGAGAGCAGCAGACAAATCTTTAACGGTTAGATAGATTTTGATTCCTTTTAGCCTTGGTCGGAGAAATCTAAACTTGCATCCTAAGTTGTGAGTTCAGTATATTAAAATGTGTTCTAAGATTAGACTCTCAAAAATAGTCTTTGCTGTGCGGATATATTTCGGGACTCTAGTTAGACCAGTACAAGACTAAAAGCGACTTGCTGAATGTAAAATTGATAGTTGAAATCTCAAGACGAAAACTAAAATCAGCCTCTTGATCCATTCACGTGAAATGCCTCATCGAATTCTCTTCCTTTATCTAATACTATCGTAATTTTCATGCTAGCGACAGATGAGCATGCACGATAAGACGCATCACAGCGAATGGGTGCATGACTTGTTAGCTCACAATTAGCTTGTCGTAATTCTTTCAAGACCAAGATCCTGAGCTCAAAAGGATGAATCCAATGGGAACCGCTAGCCTTACCCCGCAAAATCCATCTTGGCGTCTCGGTTTGGGGCAGAGGATCGTGTGACCCTGCCAGGGCGGCCAGTGCGGTCTGTGATTGTGATCGCAGAGACCCTGCCTTAGCTTGCTTGACACCTGTCCTGGTGCGATACCACTGCAAAAATGAGATCGACATTTTTCAAGGGGAGAAGGCTGTCTGCGTCATGGTCGACCTGCATAGCGGTAGTTTGCGGTGAGCGAGATGGGAGGAACACAAAATAATTCCATTACTCGCAGTACTTGCCTGCACGCTTGGGGCTGCAAGGTTATCAGCGACATCTCTGAGAGATATGAGCGGGTTCTAGAGCTTCAATAGCTGTTGGATGCTATTGCTTTCCAGCTTCCCAGTTCCCCGAAGCGATTGCTTTCCTTTCCTTCAGCCATGAATTTAGGGAAAACATCAATACGAGCTCGACTCTGCAGCTGTGCCCATGAAATGTGCGCTTCCTTCCACCCCTGACTGACTCGAGTACTCCAACTCGCCAGCCTTGGGCGAGACTAGATTAGGTCATACTGGGCTGGGGCGTTGCAAGGGACGGGTTGTTCGAGACTCCAGCTGGGCACCTGGGGTACGTATCTTTGGAGGAGAGAGCGCAACAAACGGATCATGCGTGGTTCCAATCCGGATAAAACTCTCCGAGCTCTGTCCGAGAAACCTAGCAAAAAATTTTCATCGAGGCCTTTTTCTTAGCTTCTGCTAGCTTCTATTCCGTGGGTAAAATTTCCCTCTCGTTTGGGTGGCTCAGGAGGAAAAAATGATTAGAAAATAGATAGTATGGCCGTAGGAATCATAATAAATATATGGGCAGGTGCACTCATAAGATCGTCTACTACCTTTCGCCATTCTTGAATTTCAGGTGGAATTATAAAATAACACAATAACTCTCGGCCATTGCGAATTATTGCGAATTTCGACCCAGTCGTTGGCGCTTTGTACATATCAAACCATTTTTATCGAGGCAGGGACTTAACTATCTTCTTCGAAGGCTTGGGAGAAGAGCGCAGACGCTATCAGCCCAGCAAGCCCATATCTCGAAAAATTCACCAATTCAACCTCCACCTCTCATTTTCGTCTGAAAAACATCTCGATCTCTCTTTTCAACAATCCGAAATCTCGAATTATACTTTTAAGCCTCTTTTCATCGATTATTTTACTTTTTTTACCCTCAAAGGCTAAAAATAATTGGTACCGATGACCTCTATATTATGCAACTATGGCACCTTCGATAACCGAACAAACTACGTCCTGGTTGAAGAGTAGGGTACCCTTGTTGCTACCAACCATTACCAAAACCCTCAGTGCACTGACCTTTTCTACTTCTAAAAAAATACAGAGTTGCTTCAGATACATATCTCTTCTTAGCACGACCCCTTTCAGGACCTCTTGTATTCGAAAACAATGCTTCCGATGCTAGAGATCATTGTGCGAACGAGAGAAACTTTCTCTCGTGGCTTCGGTTATCATCCTATCTCGCCGTCGTTTCCGTTGCGATAATGACAACCTTTCACTTCTCGTCCAAACCTTCGGAACTCGAGAAAAAGCTCGCTTTCCCGCTAGGGCTTCTATTTTGGGTTTTGGCCATGTTATCGCTGGCCTGTGGGATTGGAAATTATCTTAAAACAGTGACAAAGTATAGTAAGAAGAAGGCGTTAGTTCAGAGCGGATGGAAGACGCAGCTCGTATGTCTATTTCCCAAGTTTGACTAATTTATTTCGTAATTATTATAGAGCTAAGAAGCTAACGAATATTGAAAAATTATAGCTTGGGGGCATAGTAGCCGGCACAGTTATCTGCTGTTGCATCATGTTCATAGTCGATAACGCCCTCCATGGATAAAATATCTCTGATCCCTAAGTTGTATTCCAAAACTTAGGCGTCCTTGACCCGTCAGCTCCAACAACCTCGCCAGTTACCTTTGAGAACATCGTTTCCCCAACTGAACCAGCCTTCGGTCAAATTCCTAGCAAATATCTCGCAGCATCGAGGATTTGAGGAAAGATATGGCTCTATAAGCCCTTTCAGACAAGGCTTTCGAGAATGGATATCAGGCGTAGCAAACACGAGTTTGTCTTTCAACTGGTGTATGCCATCCGTCGATGGACTAGACTGATCAAAACTAAAAACTGATTTCGCTAGAATCAAGCTCTCATAAGGCTTCCGAGCGACGTTTTCGAGATCGAATATCGGTTCTCCGTTGGTGGTTACTTTGAGCCAAATCCACTCCGCGACCATCTCCACATTCCACGCCGGAAATAACTTTCCAATCACAAAGTTTCTCCACTTTGAACTATTCGTAACCCAGATTCCGACTACACCATTCTGGCGGATATGATTGGAAACTTTCACTTTGAAGAGATCGTACGCTTCAAACGTGGAGGTTTTGTACGAGTTTTGATGTTTCGCGCGATGAGCGGAACGGTTCGGCCATGGTGGATCCAAGAGAATGAAGTCAAAGCCAGGGGTGCTACAGGATTTTGAAAAAGCGTTGAAGAGCGATATGGTTCTTGTGAAAGGACCGAGCAAGAAGGCAGAATTGGGTGGAATCATGTATTCGTAGTTTTTATCGGCGCTTAGCTTGAGAGTCAGCCAGTATGGAAGACCATTACCGTGAACTACTCCGTATATATCAACCAATGATAATTGATCCAGCGATATGATGGTTAAATCAACGATAGGCAAGAGATTGTAAACTAAGCCGTATGTCGCGCTCAGATTTTCTTGAAAAACCAAGAGATTGGGCTCTCCGTCGGGTGTAGGAGATGAAGTGGGTACGGATTCGGTCGCATCATCCGTTTCTGCTATGAGATTCGCACCCGCTGTCTCTTTTAACGGCAAGCATGCTCTGAAGCTGCTGTTTAAAACCTCCAGCCCATGATGAATCCATTGTTTCTTCTGCTCGTGACGGTCTACCAGACCCTGATCAAACGGGAGCCCTGACTTTGGCTCTGAGACGGAGAAAGGCTCAGCGAGAACCGGCGCAGTGTATTTTCTATGAAGGAACGATGGTGACGAGAGCAAAGATGTTATATCGACAAGAACGACGTCGTCCGTCGGCTGGCCGCAGAGAATGCCAGCAGCTGAGGGTGGAGATGGAAGAGGACGATGCTGCATTGCAAATGTTTGTTTTCCGTGGTTGAAGCTTCCTGATTGGCTTGCCCATGCGAATTGTTTGGGCCGAGGTCTATTTGGTCATTGTTGTTAATTGGAAAGGAAGAGGCGGCGAAAAGAAGGCAGGAACTCGACTTCATTTCAACCTGTTAATCATCTCGACTGCCAGAAAACCCGCCCGCCAGAAAGTCGTCGGCTCGGACTCGCGGTGGGATCGCCTTTCACGATGGAGTTCATGAGCAATATCTCGTCGGGAATCGACGACAATAAGCCCAGTTTATTCGGTGCGTCGTGTTCCTCCCGGCATCTCGCAGAGTCAGGAGAGAGTATCTAAACTAACATCGTGACCGTCATTCTCGCGCGTCAACAGAACTCGTCAGCGAACAGCAGCTTCGCGACCTCCTAGAACCGTCCATTCGATATCTCCTCGCGATAATCACCCAACGACACCCGCGGTATCTGATACATATCGTCAATCGTTTCGATGAAGCCTACGCCTTGCTTATGCTCCTGGTTGAGCGACACTATTTGAAATCCTGGAATGGGAGTTTTACAGAGAATTTTTATGGGATCAAGCGGGAGAGGGTCCTGACGGTGAATGAACTGCCGACAACTAGCCGGACGGCGCCAGGTCCGCTGAGAGAGGCGACAAAGCTGGGCGAATTGGACTCCTGGAAGGCTTTGTTTGTTATTGTCGGTGTACCATATATCAAGCGGAAACTCGACGACCTATACGAAATACACGCTGGTGGAGCAGCGCAAAGTTTGTTTACAAATTACCGACTGCGAGAGGAAGAGCTAGATGAAAATGTTGGTGCAAATTCGATATTCTACTACGCATATAAATTTGACGACGGCTGATGCAAAGAGTTCTTACAGGCAACATCAAGTGAAAAGCTGCTACATAAGCTGAAAGTTGGATTTCGAAAAGCGTATCCTGTCATAAACGCCACCTACTATCTATCCATGCTGGGATTCAATCTCGCATATCTCTTCAACAAGTCATATTATCACTCGCCTTTCGATTACATGGTTGGCTTGAGAATGCGCCGACTAACAGAAGCCGACCACGTAAGTTTCCTTGTTATCAGATCGCCAGTGAGCCGTACTGATCTTAATGTCCTTACAGAGAGCATATGAAACGCTGAAATCGATGAACAAAAAGCCAGGCCTGGCTCCTATTCTCAGCTGGTGGACCATGTTTTCACCCAAAGTTTTCTCTCGTGTTATCCTGCCAAAGTTGCTGGACTCCCTTAAAGTTCTACTTCCCACTTCGATATTCTTCCTCAAATTCCTCGAGTGGTGGTACGCATCGGATTTCGCGAGACAGCTGTCCTCGAAAACGACAGCAGCAATCGAACTGTCACGTCCATCAGTGCCAGCACCACCGCCTGCGGAGGACAAACGTAAGGAGGCAAGCAAGAAGCTCGTGGAACTGCCCAAGGATTCCAAGATCTGTGCGATCTGCAAGAACGAAATGACGAACCCTGCTGCTATACAAACTGGCTTCGTCTTTTGTTATCCTTGCGCCTTCAGATGGATAGAAGAGGATGTGGGACCTTGGTGTCCGGTGACCGGTGCGAAACTTCTTGGAGGATCGGAAGGATTACGCAGAATAATGGTATAGAGTATGATTTTTCTTAAACATATATTTCGCTTTTTCAAATTCTTTGTATCATGTTTTATACAGCAACTTTTGGGCGACTGCATTCAGCGGGGGCATGTGCATCTCTTTTGCGATATACCTTACCTATTCGCTTCCTTATATAACGAATTTTTGTGGGATAAATTTCTTTTTCGCTGCCTTTTTACGCTGATCTAGAAGGATTTTTTTTTCATTCAGGGCATTCACATCCAAAAATAACTAACCAAACGGGAGAGGAGGAAGTTCTTAATGTACAATTATATGAATGGAACGAACAACTTACACTCCAATTCTTCAAACAAACTCTCAAATTCTACACGATCTAACCAATTGCACCCGATTTACTTGCATATATGCCACACGCACAGACCATACCGTCGCACCGATCCGCCCACGTTTCTGCGGCATTGTGGGAGGTCTCTGACGTCGAATCGGTGGGGTATTAGTCTTTGGATCTCGATTCGGTTGGACCTGACAAGGATTAGAAACTTTCAGCCGAGCTCAACGCGAAGAAGAAGGGGAAAAAGCGAAGCAGGAGAAGAAAAAAAAAA
>JAJTUB010000002.1:923314-1052259 GCA_036971345.1 Dactylellina drechsleri
AAAAAAAAAGAGAGGATTGTAGGAGTTAAAAATATTAATGTGATCGTGGGGACAAAATTTTTCTCTCTTTCTCTTCCTTCTTTCTCTCTCCTTTCTCTCCTCTCCCTCTCTTGTCTTTTGTTCCTTCATTCCTTTGTCAAGCTTCTCTAGATACCACGGCAGAGTAGATCGAGCCAATCCAGCAGCCAGATCTCTGGACAGCAGCAATCCAATTGGCAAAGGAACGAACGAAACGAAAGACGAGACGAGAGATAGAAACCAGGACAGGGAATTGGATCAGGTCCTAAAGCGTCATTGAATTTCCAGGTTTGTGAAAGAATGCACGCGACACTACCATATCCTATTATTCTGCTTTTCTGGAATTCGGGGAATATAAGAACAAGAACGAAGAATGAATGGACTTGACGCTGACCCGCCGTGTGTGGTGATATCACAATGCATGCAGCCATCCGAATCCCCACACCGTTCTCCAAAAGTCTACCCATACTCAGCGTGCATTGGCCCTCGAGACAGCCTCGAGATCGATCTAGATCGTACATATTTTAGAACCGTCTGAGGTTACCCAAACCTTTCTCAAAAAAGCTTCTCCAGTTTCTTCCGTGAATCTCGATTAATTTTCTTCATTTCGATCTTTTGAAAAATGGCCTCCCAATCTTCCAACAACCCCACGTCACCCCGCCTTCCGCCCCATCAGCTGCGCAATGCGGCTGCGTCTCCAGGTCCGGCTACTGGCTCCGTCCTAGCAGATAAGCCCGAGACCCCGGTGCTCGCTTCGCTGCCGCCCAATTACCCGTACCCACCAGTCACCGCCAGAAATTTGACCAAGGATGGCCAATTGGCCGACGGTACCAGTGATGACGAAGGTCTCATGGCTCTCGAGTTTAAAGATGGTAGCGTATACCAAGGTTTCAGCTTTGGCGCCCAAAAAAGTGTTAGTGGAGAGATGGTATTCCAGACCGGTATGCTGTTATATTGTTTCCGTGCTCGTAACTTCGTAGCTGATACAATTTGTTGAACAGGTATGGTCGGTTACCCCGAATCTATAACGGACCCATCGTATCGCGGCCAAATTCTCGTAATCACTTTCCCATTGGTTGGAAATTATGGTATGACCGAAAAATCCGTAATTCATTATTGGAATCATGGGAATTGACTGTATATTCTGTAGGTGTTCCCAAACGTGAGGACATTGACCGCCTGACAGCCGACCTCCCTGCCTACTTCGAATCGAGCCAGATCCACATTGCTGGTTTGGTGGTTGCCTCCTATGCCGGCGAAAACTACAGCCACTATCTTGCCTCCAGCTCCCTCGGCGCATGGCTGAAAGAACAAGGAGTCCCAGCCATCTATGGTGTCGATACAAGAGCCCTAACAAAGAAAATCCGTCAGCAAGGTAGCATGCTGGGAAGACTGCTGCTGCAGAAAAAGTCATCCGGTCTTAGTGGATTGGCACAAGAATTCGGTTCTCTTTTGGGACGACCATCAAATAGATCGTGGCGAGAACACTTTGAAAACGTCGAATGGGTGGATCCAAACCAGAAAAACTTGGTTGCTGATGGTATGTGAGCAGCCTATAAGCCAAATTCGAAACTGATACTGATTGAGATTTCCCAGTGTCAATCAAGGAATCAAGGCTCTATACTCCACCCGCCGAGATAGCCCAGAAGACGCCTTCAGGCAGGCCCTTCAGAATTCTTTGCGTTGATGTGGGTATGAAATACAACCAAATACGCTGCTTCCTAGCTCGTGGATTTGAGATCAAGGTTGTTCCTTGGGACTATGACTTCCCCACACTAGAAGCTGGAAAATACGATGGTCTTTTTATCAGTAACGGCCCCGGTGACCCGGCAATACTCGACAGGACCGTGAAGAATATCCAAGTCGCTCTCAAGGAGGACAAAGCTCCAGTCTTTGGTATCTGTTTAGGCCACCAGCTTCTCTCCAGAGCAACTGGCGCATCAACCAAAAAGATGAAGTTCGGTAACAGAGGCCACAATATTCCTTGCACAAACATGATTTCTGGAAGATGTTACATCACCTCCCAGAACCACGGTTATGCTGTTGATACAGCAACACTGGCTGAAGGCTGGCAAGAACTCTTCGTGAATGCTAACGATGGCTCAAACGAGGGCATCTACCATGTGTCTAAGCCGCAATTCAGTGTCCAGTTCCATCCTGAGAGCACACCTGGCCCCCGAGATACTGAATACTTGTTTGATGTATTCTTAGATGCCGTCAAGAAGTGTCACGAAAACCCAGAGAAGTATCTCAAACTACCAATCGTTTTCCCAGGCGGGCTCAAGAAAGAAAACTTTGAACGCTCGCCTCGAGTTCACGTTAAAAAGGTGTTGATTTTGGGTAGCGGTGGTCTTAGTATCGGGCAGGCTGGAGAATTCGATTACTCCGGAAGCCAGGCCATCAAAGCTCTAAAAGAAGAAGGAATCTATACCATCCTGATCAACCCGAACATTGCCACAATCCAAACATCGAAGGGTTTGGCGGACAAAGTCTACTTTCTTCCTGTTACCGCAGACTTTGTCAGAAAGGTTATCATACACGAGCGTCCAGATGCTATATACGTTACTTTTGGTGGCCAGACTGCTCTGCAGGTTGGTATCCAGCTCAAAGATGAATTTGAGGACCTTGGTGTCAAGGTGCTCGGTACTCCCATCAATACCATCATTACTACGGAGGACAGAGAGCTGTTTGCCCGTAGCATGGAGCAAATTGGTGAGAAATGTGCCAAATCGGCATCTGCCTCAACTGTTGAGGAATCTCTGAGAGTGGTCAAAGTCATTGGCTTCCCAGTTATCGTTCGTGCTGCCTATGCCCTTGGTGGCTTGGGTAGCGGCTTCGCGGACAATGAAGAGGAACTCGTGGATCTTTGCAACAAAGCATTTGCTGCTAGTCCACAGGTTTTGATTGAGAAGAGTATGAAAGGTTGGAAAGAGATCGAGTACGAAGTTGTTAGAGATTGTCAAGACAACTGCATCACAGTTTGTAACATGGAGGTGAGCATTCTAAAGCGATTCAGATCATTTGGGAAATACGCTAACTATGATATAGAACTTCGATCCTCTGGGTATTCATACCGGTGACTCCATTGTCGTGGCACCTTCGCAGACTCTTTCCGATGATGACTATAACATGTTGCGTACAACTGCTGTTAATGTCATTCGTCACTTGGGCGTTGTCGGTGAATGCAACATTCAATATGCGTTGAACCCAGTCTCGCGAGAATACTGCATCATTGAAGTGAATGCCCGTCTGTCACGTTCATCAGCATTAGCCTCCAAAGCTACCGGTTACCCTCTTGCATTTGTCGCCGCAAAATTGGGTCTCGGAATCCCATTGAATGAGATCTCAAACTCGGTTACAAAGGTTACCTGCGCCTGCTTTGAGCCCTCTCTCGACTATGTCGTTGTCAAGATCCCAAGATGGGACTTGAAAAAATTCACCCGTGTATCAACCCAGCTCAGCTCCTCGATGAAGTCAGTTGGAGAAGTAATGAGTATCGGTAGAACGTTCGAAGAAGCTATACAAAAGGCAATTCGGGCTATCGATTACCACAATCTTGGCTTTAATGAAACACAGGCTCTGATGTCTATCGATCAGGAACTCCAATTCCCATCGGACCAGCGTCTATTTGCTATTGCGAACGCAATGCACGCTGGTTACGAAGTCCACAAGATCTGGGAGATGACAAAGATTGATAAATGGTTCTTAAACAAACTTATGGGTCTCATTCAAATGGGGAAGATTCTTAAAAACTACACGCCTTCTACAGTACCCACAGGGCTTCTCCGCATGGCGAAGCAACTCGGTTTCTGCGATAGACAGCTGGCCAATTTCTGGAGCAGTAACGAACTTGCTGTTCGTCGCGCTAGAGTTGACCAGGGACTTATGCCCTGGGTTAAGCAAATTGATACGGTGGCTGCTGAATTCCCGGCTTATACAAATTACTTGTATTTGACGTATAATGCCAATGAACACGACATTGCCTTCGAAGATCAGGGCATCATGGTTCTTGGTTCTGGCGTTTACAGAATCGGCTCGTCCGTCGAGTTTGATTGGTGCGCTGTGAGAGCCGTTAGAACACTAAGAGAAAGAGGAATCAAGACCATCATGGTTAACTATAATCCTGAGACGGTCAGTACCGATTATGATGAAGCAGACAAGTAAGTAGAAAGACCTTGTTTCTTATCCACTCCAATTGCTAATATGACTTCAAAGGCTGTATTTTGAAAACATCAACCTTGAGAGCATCCTTGACATCTACAACTTGGAGAGCTCTAGCGGTGTGATCTTGTCCATGGGTGGGCAAACTCCAAACAACATTGCGCTTCCTCTCTACCGCCTGAACGTCAAGATTCTCGGTACCTCACCAGAAATGATTGATACAGCAGAGAACCGATTCAAGTTTTCCCGTATGCTTGACCGAATAGAAGTCGATCAGCCGGACTGGAAAGAGCTCACCAGTATTGACGAAGCTTCAGCTTTCTGCGACAAAGTCTCATATCCCGTACTGGTGAGACCGTCGTATGTACTTTCCGGTGCTGCTATGAATACTGTCTACTCCAGGGACGACTTGGCTAGCTATCTTCAACAAGCTGTTGAGGTTTCGCGGGAACACCCAGTGGTTATCAGCAAGTATATTGAAAATGCCAAGGAAATAGAAATGGACGCCGTAGCGAAAGATGGAAAAATGCTGATGCACTTCATCTCCGAGCACGTTGAGAATGCTGGCGTTCACTCTGGTGATGCCACTCTTATTTTGCCACCTCAAGATCTTGATCCGGAGACCGTTAGGAGAATAACAGAGGCCACGCGCAAGATTGGTAATGCGCTCAATGTTACCGGTCCCTATAACATCCAATTCATCGCGAAAGATAACGAGATCAAGGTTATTGAGTGCAATGTTAGAGCTTCTAGATCATTCCCATTTGTCTCCAAAGTCATGGGAGTCGATTTGATCGAGATGGCTACCAACGTTATTATTGGTGCACCCGTGGAAGCTTACCCACCCGTCAACATCCCCCAGAATTACGTGGGCGTCAAAGCGCCGCAATTCAGTTTCTCTCGTCTCTCCGGTGCAGATCCTGTTCTCGGTGTTGAGATGGCTTCTACCGGTGAAGTTGCATCCTTTGGTCGTGACAAATACGAAGCTTACCTGAAGGCAATGTTGTCCACTGGGTTCCGATTGCCGAAGCAGAATATTCTGTTCTCCATTGGGAGTTACAAAGAGAAGGCCGAAATCCTACCAGCAGTTAAAAAACTTCATGAGCATGGGTTCAAGATCTTCGCAACCACTGGTACAGCAGATTTCCTCGAGGCAAATGGCGTTCCTGTTAAGTTCCTTGAAGCTCTGGGTCCGGATGAGAAGAATGATCAAAAGTCCGAGTATTCTCTTACTCAGCACTTGGAGAACAACTTGATTGACTTGTATATCAATCTGCCTTCTGCTAATCGTTTCAGACGACCGTCCAATTATATTTCTCAAGGTTACCGAAGTCGTCGTCTTGCGGTCGACTTCCAGACTCCACTTGTCACCAACGTTAAGACCGCCAAACTGCTTATTGAGGCGATTATCAGGAATTATGCGCTTGAGATCTCTACTGTTGACTATAAGGCTAGCCATTTAACCGCAACCTTGCCTGGGTTGGTCAATATTGCCGCTTTCGTTCCAGGATTGGCTAAAGCTGGTAGCCGCGATTTCGAGAAGGTCATGAAAGCTTCTGCCGCTGCAGGATTCTCCATGGTTCGCATCATGCCGCTTGGCTTGGAAAACTCTTTAACAGATGCAAGGGCTTTAAGCACCGCACATAGTAACGCTAGGAGAGCGGCTTACTGCGACTTCAACTTTTCGGTTGCTGCTACCTCGACGAACGCCAGACAGCTAACAAACTTGACGTCAGAAGTTGGCTCTCTCTTCATTCCATTTAATCATTTCTCTGGTAATGTCAACAGAGTTGCTGCGGTTACTACTCACTTCGAAGTCTGGCCCACCAATAAACCAATTGTCACTGACGCAAAGACAAGTGATTTGGCCTCAATCCTGTTGTTGGCAAGTCTTCACAGCAGAAATGTTCACATAACTAGCGTCACAACAAAGGATGACATCAGACTTATCGCTCTTAGCAAACGGAAGGGTCTACAGGTGACTTGCGACGTTGCGATCTATGCGCTCTTCTTATCGCAAAATGAGTATCCACAATGTACCGCTTTGCCCACTAAGGAGGACCAAGCGGCGTTATGGGAGCACATGGACATAATTGACTGCTTTTCTGTCGGCAGTCTACCATATCAAGTGTCTCTCGATGTCAAGGGAACTGGTTCTCCAGTTTTGGGAATTGCTGATGCACTGCCATTACTCTTTACAGCTGTTGCAGATAAGAGATTGACTCTTGAAGATATCACAAAGCGGTTGAGGGATAACCCGGTGGACATATTTGATTTGCACGAACAACCGCATTGTGCACTCGAGGTAAACCTCGATCGAGCCGTACGAGTCGAGGAGCAAGACAGCTGGTCACCATTCACCGGCAAGGTCCTTAAAGGCTACGTCGAACGCGTCGTGTTTGAAAACGAAACATCTTGCCTCGACGGCGTTCTCATCGCAGATGGTCACGTTGGAAAAGACATGTCCTCTTCAGGCCCGCGACCAGTTGCCACTGTGAAATCCCCACCAATCAAGCCCCTTCCGTCTGGAAGAAGAGACTCCAATGTTGGCGTGAGCGGTTATTCTCAATTCAAACGACCGAGCACTGCTGGAATTGGCTCCTCTCTTGAGGTTCTTGATCTTGATGGCCCAAGACCTACCTCGAGTCGGGACCTCGTCGGCGCCTCTGGTCTATCCACATACAACCTCTTGCAACCCGAGAAACAAGTTTCTCCTGCCCTCTACGAGCTTGTTTCCCGATCGCCGTTCCGAAGACGACACATCCTATCAGTCAATCAATTCAACCGAAGCGACCTACATC
Organism: Dactylellina drechsleri; assembly: GCA_036971345.1. Lineage (NCBI taxonomy): Eukaryota > Fungi > Ascomycota > Orbiliomycetes > Orbiliales > Orbiliaceae > Dactylellina > Dactylellina drechsleri. The sequence goes on from JAJTUB010000002.1 coordinate 930,295, forward strand.
TACTCTTCACCATAGCCCAGGAGATGCGGACTGCGGTTGAGAGATACGGAGTCATCGACCTCCTAAAGGGTAGAGTTCTATGCACCATGTTCTTCGAGCCATCCACCCGAACATCCGCATCATTCGACGCAGCCATGCAACGACTCGGCGGCAGAACCATTCCCATTTCTGCAGACATGTCGAGCAGTAAGAAGGGCGAGACCCTACAAGACACAATCAGAACCCTCGCATGCTACGGAGACGGTATCGTCCTACGCCATCCGGATGAAGCAAGCGCCGAAACCGCAGCCCGCTTCTCCCCAGTCCCCATCATAAACGGCGGAAACGGCAGCAAAGAACATCCGACTCAAGCCTTCCTTGACCTTTTCACCATCCGTGAAGAACTCGGTACCGTCAATGGCCTCACCGTAACTTTCATGGGAGACCTCAAGTATGGCCGCACGGTTCACAGTCTCGCTAAACTCCTCTTACACTACGACGTCCGCATTCAGTTTGTGTCTCCCGCCGAGTTGGCGATGCCCGAGGATGTCAAGAAGGAGATTGAAACTCATGGAACCTTGTTGGGAGAGTATACCGAGCTCACGCCGGAAATTATTGGCCGCAGCGACGTCTTGTACTGTACGCGCGTGCAAAAGGAGAGATTCAGCGACCTGGCTGATTTTGAGAGGCTGAAGGATAGCTTTATCGTTGATAATAAGGTGTTGAAGCATGCAAAGGAGCATATGGTTGTTTTGCACCCACTGCCGAGGAATGCAGAAATCAGCGAGGAGGTGGACTTTGATCAGAGGGCTGCGTACTTTAGACAGGTGAGTTTTTATTTTTGTTCCTAGCTTTACAATTTGCGCTTCTTGGTGACTAACATTTGCTTTTTGAAATATAGATGAGATACGGATTGTTTACGAGAATGGCAATCTTGGCCAGTGTTCTGTTGTAATCTGACGGATGATATATAAAAGAAAATAGAGCACTATGCATGGTGGTATACTTTTGTACTCTATTCTCCGCTTTTTACATATCATAGAGAAATCGTTTATCCGTCATCCGCATAACATAAAAGTTTATTGTGTATAGAAAATACAAAACCATCAGGCAAATTAATAATATATTCACAAAAGTCCTAGGTTCATCACTTGTAGTCCTCACGCTAGCATTGAATTAAGTATCAACCAATTATCAATGACATCCTCTACAGCGTAAATAAATACTTATAAATACTTTGCAATTTGCGTACCTACCATATACAAAACCTTTCATCATTAGCCTGCAGGCGCTTACACAATAAATTTATCAACGTCTCACGGCGGGGTATTTAAGAACTGTATGACTTTGAATTTTAGAATCAGGTTATATTGTAATAATTTGCAACCCTAGCCACCATCGAGACCAGAGAAGCTTTTGCCATCTGCTGTGCGTATAGTGATATGTAGAAATACCTCTTTCCCACCTGCTTGCGATATGTGTAGTTTGTGTATGTGTGAATAAGACCGTTTCCTTTAAAGAACCACGATCGATATCAACTTTAGAAGAAGAGGGAAGAAAAGGTATTGTAAGAGTAGCTGTAGCTTTTATCCACCTGCGAGTTCCCGAAACCATAAATTTATAATGGCTTGCTATCGAGAGTGATATGCAGTGGGAAAAAGAAACAGACAGGATCTGCTAGCCGGGAGGAAGAGAAGCAATAAGTAGTGATATGAGCAATAACAAGGAAGGTATGCATTCGTTAGAAAAACGCTCGAGTTTGAAAAACCGGAAGAACAAAACAAGATTGGGATGGAGGAAAGATGAGATCCTCTGGGTCCTACTGGGACGACGCAAGACGTTTCAAGTCCAGTTAAATAAAAATATCAAAAACCAAAAAACAATAAAGCAATAAGAAACAACCGATATTGTGGACGGAAAGGCTGCCATTATAGCAGCTGGTGTGAAACACTTTATCTTTTCATTTTCAGACTCCTGCTAGTATAAGAACGGATAATAACAGAGATGAAGAAATAGGGAGGGATGATTGCAGATCACCTTTCAAGGAGAATCATGCCTTGTTTGAACGTAGAGAATTTGGGGGTTTGGAGAGGGGTGTAGGGTGGCCAGGAAGTCAGGATTGTTACAGTTAAATGAGAAAGAGAACAAGAGTAAAAGAACCAGATTAAATCTGGTGGTTGCGGGGGCTGTTGTATGGGCCCCTCCCGCGAGAGTTGCGTGGACGGGATTGACCGGAGTCGGAACGACCGCTTTGCGAGTGTTGGCCGGATCTGTGGTCGCTGTGATGGCCGCGTTGGTTGCGGCTCATCGCTTGCTGTGCCTTCCAAATGCCCTCGTAGGTCGAGGACATTTGGAAGGACTTTGCGGTCATCATCCCATGGAGCTTGACCACAATTGGCGGGGCGACGAGCGGACCGTCGGCCATGTCGATAGGGGCAACACCTTTGGATATCATATCCTGGTCGCGAAACAATGGTCGCTTCTTGTCTTTCCCCTTTTTGCCAGACCCTGGGGCGTTAGGGTCTGATGAAGGCTTTGGCGTGACGGTAGGGAGGCAGACGGTTGGCGTAGAGCCGAATTCCTGTTGGAATGCTATGTCGTTGAACTCCTCTTCGGGTGGAAGAGTGTGAGGGAGCTCCGGTTTTGGTGGTGGTGGAGCGGCAACAACCACGTTGACCACTTTTGGCAGCAGGACTTTGGGTTTGCCCTCACCAGCGACACCTTGAAATGCTGGTTTACTAATAACCTGCAATTTAGGGTCGACTTGCGAGGAAGTTTGGTCGCGAGGCTGTGAAGAAGGAGGTTGGGTGCGAGACTGTGAAGGCTGGGTGCGAGATCGTGAATAGGGTGGGTCGCGAGGTCGCACTGCGGTAATTCTTCCCGGTTTTTCATTCGTGTTTCGGTTGCGGTGGAAATCTTGCGAGCTCTCCCACGATTCAAGCTCGGCTTCATGCTTCCTCTTCTCCCGATGAACATATAGCGCATGCTTTTCCTCACCACCTTGATCCCAATTTTGCAGGTCATTAGCACGCACAACAGGTTCTTCCCAGACAGGTTTAGGGGTTTCGGCGGCATATTTGGCTGCGAACGATGACGATTGTCCAGCGAGATTTAGAATTCTATTCGTTATCTCGTCGAATTTGGCCTGCTCGGATAACTGGGTGACTTGCTTAGAGGGTTTGTCTTTCTCTTCCTTGGGAGCAGCGGCCGCTTCAGTGGGCTCCTTGATGTTCTCCTGTTTCGTTGTGATGTTGTATTTTTCCTTCGTGGCTTTTTCATTGTACCGCTGACAGATTCGGTCCAGGTCAGCATTCTGGGACTCAAGAACCGCCGCATTTCGAGCATAATAACGGAGCTGCTCAAAAGTCATGGTGATAGTTCCCGGGACCCTTTGATTCATCGTCTTAGGATTGGTTCCGAGTTTTCTGAGCTCATCCGTGCCATATCGGCTAATGAGAATATCCGGATCAATGATCTCTTCGGTCTCGTTCACACGATCGTCGGCATTCTCGTTCGAATGGGCCTGACCGTTCGGCCAGGTCTGCTATACGAGATAGAAAATCCAGTCAGCAAAAAGGTACCTTACATTTGGATTAGAGTTTACTATTTCACTTACTCTGCCTGTAGAACCTTGAGTCTGCTTCTCCTTGTCAGCGGTCGGCAGAAACACGGCAAACTTTTTCACGTGCGTCTCCTGGGCAGTTGGCGTCCATGGAGAGGCCTTGACAATACCGTTGCGTTTCCAGTCTTGGGGGAGCTCAACAGGGAAATATTGTTCCTTGCCTGGAGCAAGAGGTATATTTTTCAAGGTGACGTGATCACCAACTCTAGTAGAGGGGAAAACAGTAGGTGTAGTCATTGTGTTTGGTAGCTCGGCACTTTGGTGGCCGTTGGCTGATACAGGATTCTGAAGAAGAGGGTGGTTAGTTTAAATTCATCATGCAACGTTGCGGTTTGAGAGAAAATAACTTACTTTGTCTGAAGGTGGTGTCGTCGATGGGAGACTGTTCCTGAAGTTGCCGTGTTCAAATCGCTGAGGATTATAGCTAGAAGAGGTACTTGATGGATGAGGATGGTGAGGATTAGATGGATTGTGATGATAAGGATAAGATGGATGAGCAAATCTGGTGTTTGGCGAATGCTGTGGGTGATGGAAGGAAGGAGAAGATGATGATGAAGAGGAAGAAGGATTGATTGTGGGAGGATGGTGGGACGAAAAAGATGAGGAAGGGGGATGGTGCTGCTGATGCTGCTGATGAATGGAGGGCTGCGAATGTGTTGTGACTGTTGTCGTCGTCGTCGTTGTTGCTGTTGGCGACGAGGGGGGTTGCTGTGATGGTGGCTGTGGCTGTGGCTGGTGCGATTGATGGTACGTGCCGCTTGCTCCTCCATTGACGCCCATACCGTGGTGACTGCCATTCGGAACATTGTCGACTCTTCTCTGCGAGTCCAGTTTCTGATGCTCCTGCCCCGGTCCCCGAGTTCCTCCAGATGGTAGCGACATATCATCTAGCTTGGTCGTTGTAGTTGGAGATATCGTCGCTTGAGTCGCCATTGATACCTGTCGGTCCACCGGCGCAGCACCATTCGTTTCATCAACATTACTTTGACCATTGGTTTCTTCCTTCTCCCCATGTTCTTCAGCTTTGCTGGCAGCTTCGGCTTTCATCTTCTCATCCAATTCCGCCAATTTTTTCTGTATCCTCTTGCGCTTCTCTTCTTCTTGCGCTGCCTCCTCTGCTAATCTTCGAGCTCTAGCTTGTTCTCTTGCATCTTTCATGACACGCTGCTGAGCCTCTAGTGGATTTTCCCCCGGTTCTTGAGGTGCATCTACTCCGTTTGGAGGTACAACCGGTGGAACGCTCTGAGGACCGGCCCGGCCAAACCGTGGGTCGCCTCCAGCTACAGTAGGGCTGATATAAAGGGGACCTTGGCTAGCACGTTGAGGGTGAGAATCTACACTTCCACTACCAATACCAGGACCCGCACCACCTGCCTCTGTGACTACATTGATATTCGAGGGTTGCTGTCTGTTATCCCATGTAGTTGATGAAGTGTCACTGAGCGCAGCAGATCGGATCGAAGCCGATCTACGCCTTCCCATATCCACTGGGCCCATACTCGGGTGATGTTCATGCTCCGGTCGTCCTTGAAATCTATTCTGCTGAAATTGAGGGTCGTGCTCAGACCCCGCAGGACGCTGCAATAACGACGTGGGCCGAACTCCCGGCGCCTCTGCTCTCGAGTTCCTTCTGACTTGATCCCGATTACGATTTGCTTCTCCTACAGGGTCAAAATTACCGGTCTCCGAGTTGAAAAGTGTGCTAGAAGATTGGGAGGATTGCCTCTCCCTCCATGATTGACGACTGAAATCATCCGTAGGGACTTCTTTTGGCGGTTGCTGATGTTGGTGGTGCTGCGTATTTACAAACATGGGACGACCAGTGGGAGGTAAAGGACGACCGGGATATTGTTGAAGAGATGGCGGCACCGGTCGAGGGGTGGGGAACGACCCGGTTGGTACAGCTGCCCAGGGAGTTTTCGGCGGCGGCGCACTGGGTATATATTCCGGTCTTCTGGGCTGTTGCGGTTCCATAGGTTTAAGTTGCGCCGTTGACATTGCCGGCGCCGGCGGCGGAACTCCAGTTTGCGAAGTGATCGATCCTCTCTGTTCCTTCAAAGCGGCAGTTCCTATTTGCTTCTCGAAGGCAGAGATTATCGGCTTCGGTGACTCAGCGGCATCCAAAGTAACCTTGGTGCCATCATTCCATTCGATCGTGTCCGGTGGTACCCAGCCGTCATCGTCGTCATCAATGTCAGCCCACTTAGCTTCTTTCGAGTCCTCCGTTTGGATACGTTCAGCCATATGTATGCCGTGCTTGCTTAGTTCCTCATCGGTATACTCTTTGGCGGGTACGGGTGCAGGCGCTATATCATGACACATATTAGACATTGTGGCGTCTACGATGGTGAAATTGCGATACTGACGTAAGTTACGGTTCCAGACCGACGGTATGTTTCCTCCTTTACCACCTAACTGGCCAAGCCCGACCATTCTCGAGCCAGAAGGGCCCATCTTACTAACAAGTCTTGGTTTCGCAGCCAGGGCAGATGACGCTGCTGTGCCAGAACCGGTCCCTTTCGAGCCTACAGAACAAACAATCAGCCTTCCTCTGCACAGATCCTGCTTAACGAATATCTTTCAAGATGCCAGGCGCAAATTTATATGCCATACCCTTATCTAACGACAACGTGAGCTTCCCCACCCCAGGCTGAGCCGGCGCAGAAGCATTCCCCGACAAGAACGCTTTGTTTAAGGATACCGACTTTACGACAGGCGCTTTCTTCGAAGCAGCAACTTTTTGTGCTGCGGGTTTATCCGTGCTCTTCGTCGACTCGGTACCACTAGCCCCGGTAGGACTATCGTCCCGTTTATCTGTTCCCGAAGCATCCTATACGCGCGAAGATGGAAACATTTCCAATCGTTAGCCCTCCATGTATAACGAACGGTACCAACCACCCAGCGCGACCTAATGCACAAAAATATATAATCCCAACGGAACCGCCAATTTATCGGCCGTCGGAACAATAAGGTCAAAAGTGAGCGAAAGGGGTCGCCTGGGTGGTAGGAAGGGTTTATAAAGCGAGATTTGTAATGTATCGTACACTAGTGCTAATCCCGTCGACAAAACCGTTACTGTTAGATGGATTGAATTTCGCGTTTGCTTCTTCCCCGGAGACGACGGTGGCAACTTCCACACCGTGAGCATTTGAAAGTGTCGTTACTCCATCGGCGCCGGTTGTCGATTCGACAACCGACTGCGCTAAGCGTGGGTCCACATCTTGAGTAAGGTACTCTGCCATAACACTACTGTTCACTTGTCTGCAAAAGTTGGCAAGAACAAAACCCGAGGCAAAAGCTAGTTAGCTAAAGACTGTTGAGAACAAAAAACAAACTACAAGTGCGCCGATATAATAAAATAAACTAGAAGGGGTAGAAGCTGGCGCGATCGAGATGGGAAAACGGAATGGAAGCTAGTGGAGGAAGCAAAAAGGCCAAAAGGCCGAGTCGAAATATCAAGAGCGAGCTGAAGATTTTCGTAGCTGAGACGGCTAGCAAGCGTCGCGGAAAAATTCCGGCACTAAAACCCCAAACTATGGCAAATTCGATCTCTCCAGAGTGAAAACAGAAAATTAAGAAGCCGGAAGTCTCGCAAAGAGGCCAGCGAGCGTACAACTGATAGTAATAATTGGACTGGTCCAAGTGAAAAGGAAATTATCGCCACAAGACTCACCAGGAAGCTATCTTGCTAATCTTAAAGGTCGCCCAGCTGTTGTTTCTTTTTGTTTTCGCGAAGGGAAAGACGGCACCAGAGGGTCTAATGCTTATTTTCCGTAATGAAGCGGGAAGCGCAGCTCGGGAATCTGGGGATTGAGAAACACTCGGGTGAGCAGGTGTATATCCTCCTCCACCGCCGACAAGCAAGAACTTTGAAGCGGGACAATTTGGGTTTGGGATAGAGTGAGTCCTAGGGGCGGAAGAGTGATCACGCACGAGGTTAAACTAAGCCGGTGATTAATTAAAATTATTCTATGCCAGTATAGTATCTGCAGTAAATTAAGAGTAAGAATGGGGGTTTGAATAACAAGGTTTCGCCTAAGAAAAACAGTGTCAAACGCTGCTGATGCTGCAGCAGCCGAGCAGGAATCGAATCGGTTGCGTGGAGGGTCTTCGGGGGGGCCAAATGAGAACGCAGTTATACAGAATCGATGTGATATGCGACAGGTAAGAAAGTACTTTGGCTTGTATGATAAGGAAACGAGACGACGGGGAAATTACAGACTTTTTGATGATGGCGATAATGTGGATGAGTCTGAATGTTTCGCGGTTGAAATATGGCTTTTTGGATGAAGCGATATGTTGAAGTTTCTTGCCCGAATATCGAGATTGGAGTCCTTCTTCTGAGGTGGAGAGTTAAGTTGAGGCGAGGTAGAAGGAAGAAGAGGAGAGGGGAAGAGTAGTTATTCTGAGATAACTTGGAGGTACGAAGCGATTAGGATAAAGTTGCCCCGTCGATGGCCAAAGTGATCAAGTTCTCTCGATGGGACGAGGTACGTGTGCGGTGGGCGGTGGTGGTGGGCTTGGGGAGGGTTATGTGTGAGTGCGCTTTGCTGTGATGGTTGGTGTTGCCCGCCGGTTGGTAGTGTGCCGCTGATGTGTGGGGAGCCCTAGCCACCACTTGTATCATATTATTGTATTGCTATATCACAGCTCTGCTATCGCCAGAGCTAGCCGAACATCCATCGTCAATTGTCAATTGCCAGTTGGCATAATATTCCCAAGTAAAATGCATCATAAGGTTCATACGGGAGACCGAGTTAAATGTGTCATCAAATACATCATTTCTATGATTCATCAACAGGTGCAAAAAATACCGATAAAGAAGTCTTTCATCTTTGTTTTTTATATTAAACAGCGGCTTTCTATATGTACACAGCAGCTATGTTACCTCCTCTTTTATTTCTTTTAAAACAATTCCATATAGCATTCCCTCCCGGAAGTCATCATCCCACATCAGAGTTTAATGAGCATTGTTCTTGTGGTGACCTATACATGCATCTGTTAGTAAACATCGTCGTCCATCCCCAAACCCAGGAACTTCGGGGGGAAAATGAGACATACGCAAGTGGTAGTAGTAGTTTTGCGCGTATCCGAACTATAAACCCAATTAGCAAATCGATTCTCACACTACATCCCGGTGAATATGAACCAATATACTTACGGCGAGCAAAGTAACGAACAGGTGCAGTAACGCTATATTCCACCGAGCAATATCAATTAGCAATTCACATTCCCTCTACCTCTAGCCCAGTTTAGCTTCCTTCTACAATATTTAAAATTATACCACAGAAAATGGCCGCTGTTCTGGAATCGATATATAGAGATATATTCTAGATATATCTTAGGAAGTAGATCAAGACATACGGGCACCGCTGTTGTTCTCTCCGTCAAAGTACTTGGCCTTGTATCGTCCGATAAGACCCTTCGCTTCCTGTTTCGGAGCCGCTCCCTTGGGCAGCTTGGAGTAGAGATCTACCAGTCTGGCCATACGGACAGCATTCTGGGCTTGACCGATTGCCTACAATATACACGACCATCCATCGTCAAGTGTTAGCGCCACAGTTCCTTGGATGCTAGCAGAATCGATCAATGCTATCAATTGACGGAGGCATGGAGAGTTGAAGGAAGGTCGGGATGCAGCGAGTAGGGGTCTCCCGTCGGAGGAGAAGCGGGACAGCCCCCCTCTCTCCTTCTGCTTGTCGGTTCCAACGTACGTTTGGATTCGCAACTTTGGGCGGGATGATGGTGGAGAGACCACGGCGGAAGATGAGTGACATGGCGGGCGACGAGTAAACGGCGACGGGACGGGTGTGCAGAGGGGAGAGCAGAGCAGTTGGATATGATTTCTTGAAAGACGACCGAAAACGCCGGCTTGCCAATATCATGTTTTCTCGGCTCGCAGAATTATACGCCAGTCCGAATTCGGTTAGCCGCGCAACACACCCGACGTCAACTGTTCCCCGACTGGATACCTGGAACTCTCAAGTTGACTCTCGACAACAGCTTCATCCATTGACCCTCCTCGTAGAGCATATCCTCACCATGTCTGCTCTCATTCGTTCCACGGCTCTCACCTCTCGCCGGGTGCTCCCTCCAGCATCCCGTGCCCTCGCCTCCAAAGCCAAAGAGACCGCCACACCCGCCCACCAACCCTCCGAACCTCCTCCAGCCTCCAAAGCCGGCCCGCCAGTCGTAGCAGCAGAACCTCCCACCGACTCTACCACCTCGTACGTTGCTTCCCATCTCAAGATACTCCCCTTCTCAAATATTCAATTTTAAAGATCACGAACTGACAGCCATTGAATATATATATAGAACCTACTCCCCCTCCCACTCCATAATCCCTGAAGAACACATTCCCTCAACCGTCATCCCCGCCGGCATCGTCTCCGGCGCGCCAATGGACCTCCAATCGCGCACCGTCAGAATCTACAAACCGACCAAGAACGCAATGCAGAGCAGTAACTTCCGCGGGAAAACGTGGCGGATGGATTGGGATGTATTGGGCAAGGGACACAGATGGGAGAATCCGCTAATGGGATGGCAGAGTTCGGCGGATTTCGTCCAGGGGACCCATTTGATGTTTCGGTCAAAGGAGGAAGCAATTTATTTTGCTGAAAAGCAGGGTGAGTAATATGGTTTTTTTTTTTTTTTTTTTGGTTTCACGGGATGTGTGGCTTTGATGGGAGTGATTAAATTGATGCTGATGTTTTCTCTTGGGATAGGGTATGAGTACCTCGTGCAGGAACCCAAGGAGAGGGAGGTTGTGGCTAAGGCTTACGCAAACAACTTCACATGGAGCCCGAACAAGCTAAAGAAGATCCATACCAAGTAGATTAAACCTTTTTTAAGTCATACTTAGGTTTTTTGTTGTACATAATATATAAAATAAGAAGCGTATGTTTTTGGTTATTGAGTTGTATAAAGGTTTTGAAATGAAGCCAGTTACTAGTTATTTCTAAAATGCAGTACTTTACGTCAAGTATGCTATAGAGTTATCTGTTGTATATAAGTACTCAAGTATTTATATGTTTTTTTTTTTCTTCCAGTACTCTACATCATAAATAGAGCTAGCAACCAAGATACTTTTCATCAATCCATCGACTTGTCCACCCATCCTCAATCCCAGCAACCACAATCTTTAACTCCGGAAACACAGCATTCAACCTCCCCAACCCAACTTTTGTCGCCATATACGTCAAAAACACAATATTCCCCTCCTCGACCCCATGATCCTTCAACACCCTCACTGCCATCAATGCCGCCGCACCGCTCGCAATCTGTGGATCAAGGAGTAACACTTGATGGTCCGCTATATTCGGCGGGACCTTGAGATGGTGTAGTTCGGGTTCGCCGGTACGAATATTAGATTGCAGTAGCAATCTACCGATCTTGCAATCCGGTACGACACGCTTCAGACCGATTTCGAAGACACCGCCGGAACGGAGGATTACCACGCCGCATATCGCAGATGCGCAGCGGAGACCTTTATAGGGTAGATTCAGCGGTGTGAGGATTTCTTGCGTGGTGAATGTCATACGGTCCATCGCCCTTTAATTCACATATCAATAGTTAGCTCGCCAGGAAAAAAGTCGAACGTAGGGGTATATATATCAGGGAACATACTTTTCAACAAGCAAGCTAGACAACCGATCGAAATAAAATATAAAATCCTCGCGGTTCGTCTTACGATCTTGGAGAATGGTATGGATGCCCCTCAACTGTGGTGTCTGTTCGAGAATGGTGACATGGTCCGTCAACGGTTTCTCGAGCACCTTTTGGCCAAGTTCTGCGATTTTCTTCAAGTGTGCTTCCGATTTGGCGTTGAGAGCTCTTTGGATGTGTTTTACAATCATCTCGATAGCGGTGATGTTGTCGATACCTCGTGGTACCGCAATATCTATTTCCCTTAGTTTTTTGTATTAAAACTGGAGGGATAAAGACATACCCGCGTTCTTCATCTGCGGACGAACGTAGAGTTCGAAATTCGGCTTGACGAATCTATGCCATTGTTGTAAAGCACCTCGGACACTTTCAAGATATTTAGCACTCATCATAACTCATAACATTAGCAAAGGAAGATCCTTACTCTCTCCCTCTATATTTAACGTCTCTTGCCACTATTCAAGCTCGGATCAGGATTAGCATCCGCGCCTCTTTCGAAAACTTGGAGATTCCCTCACATCGTCTGGCAAGACATATATCCGAGTCCGTGTCCACGAATATCTATAAACATATAAACTTAGCATCCAATCCGGTACCGGTATATATGAAAAATATAAAATGCAATAAATTACCTTCATATCCAACAAATCCAAAACTCTCTGATCGTATAAAGCAAAGATACCCTCTAAAATAAGCACATGGCACGAATAAATCGTGGTTGTCTTCTCAGGAACCCTCTGATGCCTCTCAAAAGAGTAGATTGGTATCTCTGCTTTCTTTCTATACAAACACCATCTTTAGCTCCTCTCACTCAAATAATACTATTTTGATCCGAGATCCACGGCGATGGAACGGAGAATACCACAAACTCACCCATTCTTCAAATCCCGTAGTCTATCGACGAGTATATCAAAATCTATAGCATCCGGCGAATCGAAATCGTAGTTATTGGCAAAGGCGAGTTTGGATTGATCCGGTGTGAGTTCTTTGTAAAAAGAGTCCTATGTTTTCGATAAATACATAATAAACATCCGCCTGATAGTGAATTATGTGGCAGTATTTAGGGATATAATAATTTGATATACCATTGACAAGACGACCACCCACGGTAAATTCAACCGTTTGACAAGTTGAGCTGCGACTGAAGTTTTACCTTCAGCGAGATATCTCATATCAGTATTTATCTAGATAGTTGAAGTTTTCTTTTACGCATGTAGTAGCATACCTGATCCTGAGGAACCAGCTATCCCGATAATCTATATGATTTAAAAGCTAGAAATTAGTCCAATCCACCAGTACATCAGGAGTCGTTGTTTTGTGATTTACGTGTGTATCATGCCACGGCGGGCTATATCCAAGGCTTAAAGATTCCGACATATTTTATACTTTAAAGGTTGGCTTTGGTTTTGGGTAGAAATGGATGTTTAGGTTAATGTAATGGATGTTTAGGTTAATGTGATAGTTTGCGGTGATGTAGAACGCAGGTCTGCAACTCCAGATATATGATTATCGCTATCTCGAAATCATAATACCGATGGTGCCGAATTTCTTCGAAAGGATGGAAATATCCAAGGCCAACGAATGTGCGTTGTATAACAAGGCGGATATCCCTGGCAAGAGATCGAGCGACAGTACGGAATAGCGAGCTGCCAAAGTCACGGAACGTTGTCGATACCGGCGAAACTCGAGCGAAAGAAGACTTAAGATTACTATATCTTTGAGAGCAATCTTCGAACTTTTGTCCTTCCAGCCTCCGTTCCGTTTTATCTGGTTATAATTGTTGATAATCCGGGGTGGGCTTAAAAAATGCCGAGTAGTTTGATAAGCTGAGAAGGTGCGTCGAGTTACAGCAGCTGCCAAATGCACCTTAAATGTGTTTGGCGGGGCTGCAGAAAAGGCTCAAACCCAACGCAGTTTCGCCTTGTTGCATTCAGGTGGATTGGTAAGAAGATTGAAGAAACTTGCATGAAAATTCTCGGTAGACGCGGATATTTGCAGCGGAAGGGTTTGGGTGTCGTGTAATTGGGGTGGCACAGCAGGATATTTGGACCGATTGATTGAACAAGGTACGATTCTGGGTGGTACACTAAGTTAGGAAGTCTCCCATAAAAGTTTTATCGCGGCAACAATTCCTTCCAAGCATTCTTGGCACATTAGAATACTAGTATACCTCGCTTCGAGGAGGACCGAATCTATTTCCTATAACAGTACATACCATGGAGAATAATAGTATAGTATTCTCGACATTCGGAATGGTCATCCTCGATGATTTATACTTTAAGGATGACTGTCGGAGTCCTATCTATGATTCGATTGGTGGATCTGGAACATACAGTGAGTCTTCGCACCAAACTTGTAATATGGTCAACTATCCTAGCCAACGAGTGTGTTATCTAAGACGAATATAACTTGCCGCAGGTATACTAGGAGCAAGGCTCTTTTGCTCGGGCCCCAAAACTAGCTCTATCGGCTGGGTCATGCGAATTGGAATCGGATTTCCCAATGGTATCCTTGATAAGCTCAGATCTTGGCGTACCACTCTAGAGGTGATTAATGAGCAGGAGGCTACTACTCGAGGGGTCCTACGATATGAAGATACAACACTAGGTGGTATGTGTCTCCGTTCCAGTTTCATTGCCAAAACTTTAAATCTTTATATCACCATACCAGCTTTGATATAACATAGTAATACGTCGATAGCAAAAATATTTAAATACAATTCGATGCCTCTTTATACCCTTCCGGAACACTTTTCGAATACCCGATCTCTGGCCTCCCGCAGTTTCCATTTCTTCGGGCCGCCCGCCTTCATTTTCAGGGATGTGCCAAAACTACTGTCTCTTCGAGAACAGGAAGCCGGACTAACAGAGCACCCGAAAATCATATGGGAGCCGTTCCCGAGTAGTTGCGTTCCTAAATTTTTAGGCGCCTACGGAAAGGCCATGAAACTCGTCGACGTATTCTCGCCAAATCACATGGAAATCAGAGGATTGTTTGGTATAGAAGATACTGGGGGGGAAATATTTGATAAAGAATTATACGGAGAACTAGCGAGGAAGATTCTCGACCTCGTGGTTAGAAAAGGTAAGAAAGGTTGTGTGGTACTACGCGCTGGAGAGAACGGGTGTATGGTTTTGGGTGGTCAGATGGAGCGTCCCGAATGGCTGCCACCTTATTACGAGGACGAGCATGAGAAAGTTGTAGATTCAGCTGGAGCTGGGAATTCATTTTTGGGTGGGTTCGCTGTGGGGCTTGAAGAGACGGGTGATTTGGTGGAGGCTGCAATGTACGGTACTATCGCGGCCAGTTTTGTGATTGAGCAAACAGGTGTACCAGAATTGATCGTGACGGATGACGGGAGGGAACTTTGGAATACTACAGATGTGAGAGAGAGACTGACCGAGTACAAAGCTAGAGTTCGATCCTCGCAATCCAGTTAGCTGATTGGTATAAGATTTATTCTTTATACCATACATAATAATGCATCTTCAAGTCGTTTTCGGGAGTGCGTTGGACGTCGTTGGATTGTGAAAAGATTCGGGCTTGGCTTTTGTGCGGCGAACCCTGCAAGCACCCGAAAAATAAATTCTTCCATCGCTTCAGATACTTTTCCTCTTCTCTTCACCATCTTTCTCACTCAATTACCCTTTCTACCGTACATTCCCCCCTCTCAACGAGCGAACTTTCATTCTATATTACCATATCACTGTTCAGGAGACCCAGAGGAAGGAGAAGAGGATACTTGTATTTTACTCCATGGTTCGCACTCCCGTCGTCCCTCCTCCGTCAGCGGAACCTGTCAATATGGCTGACACGGTTACCAGACGTCCATTGCCGCGA
The DNA here is from genome assembly GCA_036971345.1 of Dactylellina drechsleri. NCBI lineage: Eukaryota > Fungi > Ascomycota > Orbiliomycetes > Orbiliales > Orbiliaceae > Dactylellina > Dactylellina drechsleri. Next base: position 945,401 of record JAJTUB010000002.1, read on the forward strand.
CGCAGCAACCGTCGCTGCCTTCTCCCAGCGATTGGGAGAAAAAAGTAGACGAGATCAAACCTTCAAAGTCGTAAGTTAGCCTCTTCGTGTCCTGTCAGTCTTTAAAAAGAAACCAACCCCACCTGTCCCCAAGCTTTGAATGATGAATTTTAAAAACAAATGGGAATCTCTCCGAGAAATTAAAGAGTGTGGAGAATATAATTATTATTTGTTATACTCTGACTATTTTCAATATCCGTCTACTCGAATACGTCGCTCTCCTGACATACAATTCTATCGAATGGGACCTTCGCTGACCGAGTGTTGCAAAATTCAGAGATATGAACACGCTAGTGATGAACTATCTCATCATCGGAGGCTACCCGTCGGCGGCTATGAAATTCGCTCAAGAGGCAAACATCGATCCACAGGTAGACCTTGAGTCGATACACCAGCGGAACAAGATATGCACCTCCATCCACGAGGGGAATATACAATCCGCCATCGAGATGATTAATGATTCGGAACCGGAAGTAAGTTTGCCTTTCCTTCCTTCTGCTTGCTGCTATGCCATCCCGAGATATTACTATGATGAAAAAACCATTTCTCATGCACCACTCTGATTGTCTTCGGACGTCTGTGAGGAAAAACAAACACCAAACTTCAGTTCTCAAGCTGAGTTTTATCTCAAAGAATATTTCTTCCCTATTCATGCCTTAGTGTTAGTTTCGTCTTTGGCTGTAGCCCTGACTAACCTACCGAATGATAGCTTCTCCAAACACACCCACGTTTACACTTTGCCCTTCTTCGTCTACAACTCATAGAGCTGATACGAACGAGCATGTCCGACGATGGTGATATCCAACCAGCTCTTACCTTTGCGCAAAGTTACCTCGCTCCCCGCGCGCCCGAGTACCCAGAGTTTCTGAAAGACCTCGAGCACACCATGGCACTCTTATGTTTTCCTCCAGACCAACTGTCACCGCCTCTTGCGAAGCTGATGGATCCAGACATGAGGAAACAGGTAGCGGCCATGGTGAATGAGACCATCCTTCAGCACCAGATGATACTTCCCGAGCCAAAGGTCAGGAGCTTGGTACGATTGAGGGCGTGGGTCGAGGCAAAAGCCGCACAGAGTGAATCCGAAAGGCTGAGGAGTATCCCTCGCATGGACTTGGGATTGGTGGCTGTTCGGGCGGAGAACGGTGCATCGGCTACATAGTTTGAGTTGATGCAGGTTGCTAAAAAGCTCATGGAAAGTCGTCCTGAACTTTCTCCAGATCATGAACAAGAATTTCTCGACGATCAGCAGATGTTGGATCAAATTTGAATTGTCTGCATTCTTTTTCTATTTTTATTATTTTTGTTTTGTTTTTCTTTCTGAATGGCGTTTGGGAAGGTTTCTTTTTACCTTGGGAGCCAGGCTATGTCTATTTGGAACTTTGGTGTTTTTGATGCTTGGGTTTTTGGAACCGACGATTCCGGCGTTTTTCTTTTCAATCATCCTTATCACGATAGTATTATATAGTTCATGAAGAAAGGGTTACAGCGGGAGGTAGGGAGTCTTTTTTCGCAAGAGGCAACATTTATTCTTTTGGTAGCGTGCTATATACCAGGTACTCCGGGTGCTGTTAAACAAATCATAATACACAATTCATATTTGCAGTCCTTTTATTATATTACATTCTTAGTATACGTGAATTAAAGCAGCCGGCAAATCTGCGATCCTAAGTCTCTCTTTTTTTTTTTTTTTTTTCTGCGAGATTGATGCCGCATTGACTTGGCAGATGCAGAAAACAAATATTTTCAGGTCATCGACAGCAGCACCCTTCCCAAAAACCCTTTTCATCCTTCTTGCGCCAACCTTGACAGCTCCGCACCCATAACAGACATGCCCTCCCGTGCCCGCGCAAGCGATTGGATGGATACTGCCAGCAACGAGGAGGAGGATGCCATCGCTAGTCACGGATATTCGTCCCAAGAAGATCGAACAAGCCAAGCATCAAGACCTGCGAAACGGCGACGGCTGTCGCAGTCCGAGGGCGAAGACGAAGACGACGAAGATATCAATGCCTCTGAAGAAGAGGAAGTACAGAGACCAGTAAACGGGAGACGAAAACCGAGACCATCCGATGACGATGAAGATGACGATGATATCGAGGACAACGAGGAGGACGACGAAGACGAAGATGAAGCGGAACGCTCCCTCCCCGCCATCATCTCCAGACCCCTCAAAAAACCACTCCCCTCAAAATCACAACCAGAGACCCAAGACATCACCGACCCAAAACATCTCAAACGCCTAACCCCAGCCCAACTCGCCGCCTCCAAAACCTCCCTTAAAAAGACCGGCGTGATCTACCTCTCCCGCATCCCACCCTACATGTCTCCTTCTCAGATTCGCCACCTCCTCACCCCCTTCGGCACGATAAACCGCATTTTCCTCTCCCCCGAAGCGCCGCACGTTTACCAAAAACGTTTGAAGTCGGGGGGTAACAAGAAACGTCAGTTCGTCGAAGGATGGGTCGAGTTTACGAAGAAGAAGCATGCCAAGTGGTGTGTTGAGAGTTTGAACGCGCAACAGGTCGGCGGACGGAAAGGAGGATGGTGGTATGATGATGTGTGGAATATGAAGTATTTGAGCGGGTTTAAGTGGGGAGATTTGACGGAACAGATTGGTAGGCTCTTTCTTCACGCCTATTTATATATTCTGTTGATGCTAATCTTAATGTTTCTTTTAGCGAATGAGAATGCGGCGAGACAAGCCCGGCTTCGAGCTGAGATTTCACAGGCGACGAGGGAGAATAAGACATATATCAGGAATGTGGAGAGGGCAAAGATGGTGGAGAATATGCAGGCTGCTGCGAAGGATAAGAAGAGGAAGGCGATAGATGACAGCGGCGAGACAACAGGTGTATCCGAAAGTACGGGCGAGATGGAAAAGATACGAAGAACTTTCAAACAAAGAACTACAGTTACAAAGTCGATTAAAGACAGTGATAAGAATAAGGGTAAGGAGAAATCCGATACCATGAAAAGGCTGTTGAGCAGCGTATTTTGATAGTGCTATACTATATCCATTATATCAATAAATCTACGATTTATGCTTCCCATGATAAATCCAAAGCAGGCGTCTGGCTCCAAAAATATAATAAAACATATATTCAAGTTGAAGATATCTCGAACAAACCAGGGCTTTTGGTATTTGTAGAAGTGTACCTATCAATAATGTACAGTATCTCATAAATCATGAAAACCTCTCCATTACAAGCCATATATGCATCCCGTCATGACCCATTCGCGCCGTAAATAACAACCCTTATGACAAGCTGAACAGATGATGTATAAGAACCAACAAAATCCCAACGAAATGCTAAGAAAGAGAATTCAATACAATATTTCTCCATTCATAGCTCTTCATCGTTAAGCGTCATATTCTCCACATCTTCTAACAAATCATTTGGATCGATCTCTGGAATACTCCCATCCTCTCCATCCTCAGTCGAATCATCCACCTCCATGGCGCCACTTTCCGCTGTCTCCACGCCTTCCATCTTACCACCACCCCTCGGTTTATTCGACTTGTACAACGCCAACGTCTGCCTCAATTCATCATCCTCCTCAACATCTCTCATAAACATCTCGAACTCCCGCTCCATCCTCTCCTGGTCTGCCTTCTTTGGCAACAACTCGCCTTCATCCTTCGCCATGCGCCTCAACTTCCAGTTTCTAGTCTTATGCTTCTTGCGACGCGGGTAGTGTTTCTTAACTAACACCACCTCTGGAATTCGACTGGAATCATATTGCTCCAGCTGCTCAAAGTTTGTATCGTTGAATACTGTGCCTGAGAGGAAATATCCCATCGCAGAATCACCCGGGTGGAGGACCGCCCCAAGATGTGTCCGTATCAAGTACGTCTCATCCGAAACCCCCATATCGCTAGCTTTAGCAACTGTGGCATCTGCAAGGACATGTCTACCCTTCGTAGGCCCCAACGGCTCAATATCGAGAACGACAAACTCGGTTAAAGTTGATGCATCCGCGATACTAGAGAATGGTGCACGCCAGTATACCGGTGTGGCAATCTCGCAAGTTTGGAGAGTATTCGGATCGATATAATGTGTCGCATTGCCGACTTTATTACAAATCACCACGGGGTTGATATTGCCCAAGCTCTTTGCGAGTTTCAGCGGTAGTACCACCAGGTCGTCTTTACAGATAGGGATAAGCTCGACGGAGTAGGTAAATTTGAAGCTCTTGGTGGAGGTGTGGATATCTTGGGAGATGAGTTCTTCTGATTTCTTCGTCTTTATGGGGGCGACGGAGCCGAGGAAATCGAGTAGTTTTTGGGCATGAGTTCTTTGGAGGAAGTAGAAGTCAAGACCATCTTTGACTTCTTTGATGTTTATACAGTCGCGATGAGCGTTGTGTTTGAGGATGAGCTGTTCCAACCATCTATTGTATATTGTATTAGCATTGTAATCGAATATGGATAACAAGATTTAGGGTGAGTAGCTCTCACAAGAAGGTTCTCTTATGCGATACCTTTTGTCGCATTTGGATGCATGCTCTCCAGGTATTTGCAGTGTACGACTTTGCGCAATCTGGACACTGTTGATAGGCAACTACATATTCAACTTCAAACGCTTGCTGTAAGATGGTTTTTTCGAAAGCCTGATCAAAATCTCAGTCAGATTGGAGCACTATGTTTATTAATGAACCCATCGGAACAGACCTCTTGCTGAATAGTGATTTTGACCTTGACCCTCCTACTGTGCGGCTCCGTCCAGATAAAGCTCGCATCGATAATTCTAACTTTATTCAAGCCCCTCAGCTTTCTCAAACACAGCGCCAGCAGTTCCCTCGATTCCGGGGCAGCGGTGATCCAGTGATTTGGAGGTTGCAGGAACCGATCGCAGCCACGGCAAAAGTGAAGTGTCGCTTCCCGCTGGACACCTTCGGAGATATCGACGGTTGATTTAATGCAGTCGTAGCACATTGCTAGACCAGACGTGCCGTCCATGGGGACACCGCAGTTGCAGCATAGTACTCTGAATCGATGAGATGTTAGCAAACTACAAGGTGGGATGGTGGGGTGATTGCGGTGGGTGAAACGTACGTAGCTCCACCGGTTGGAGCGGCCTGCTGAAGAGGCACTGGCAAGTCGACCTCCATTTCAGACTTATTTGATATGATTTATATGTGTTTCCTTCCTTACAGTCTTTGATGGGAATTTGAGGTTGAAGATGAGGTTCTTAAGAAGTGGTTTCGGTGGCGGGGAGGTGTTGAAGAGCTGTTGGATTTGTCACCCGCAGAAAGCGAATTAAAAAAAAAAAAAAAAAAGATTTTTTTAAGCTCCAAAAGAGACCATCGACACGAGCCGCAGAATCTTTTTTAATTTTCCTTCTTTCTTCTTCGCTTCTGCGACAGACAACTTTCGTAAGCCTTCCTACGACTAGAAAAGAGTCACAAACAACGGCATCGAATTACAGATTCCCTCAACAATGGCTGCCGTTGTCGCCGCTCCGAAACCCCAGACGTCAAGGAAGGGCAAGAAGGCCTGGCGCAAGAATGTCGACGTCTCAGAGGTCACTACAGGCCTCGATCAGGTTCGCACCGAAGTCATCCAAGGGTATGGATTCACACCGCAATTCATTGGACACACCACAGACTAATGGTATCACAGTGGCATCATCGCCGAAAAAACCGACTCGGAGCTCTTCGCTATCGATACAAAAGGTTCCTCGACTATCCGCCAAAAATACTTTCGCGAAGTCAAGCCGCTCAAGGTTGATGAGATTCTTAACGCCAGAAGTACCGTTCCAGCTCTTATAAACCGAAAGAAACGAGCGAACCCCAGCGGTATCGAGATTGGTGACGGTATCTTACCGACAAAGAAGCATAGAGCGAATGGTGTGTCATACAAAGATCTCGCGAGACTACGAAGGATAGCATATGGCGGGGAAGATGCCAAAGACGGTGTGAAGGCTTCGGAGGCAGTGAAGGGGAGTCAAGAATTATACGATCCCTGGGCGGATACAGTACCAGATGCAGAAGTAACGGCTGCTAGGATTGACAAATTGAAGCTCTCGTTTGTCGAAAAGCCGAAAAAATTGGCTGCTCCAACGACACTCCAACATGCACCTGTTGGTATAACAAGGGAAGGGGAGGAGGCCGTACCAGCCGTGAGATTACCGGATCCCGGGATTTCGTACAATCCGGACTTTGAAAAGTGGGATGACCTTCTTACAAGAGAAGGTGAAAAGGAAGTCGAGCTTGAAAAGAAGAGGCTACAACTTGAGGAAGTTGAAAAACGAATACTAGAACTAGCTGAGATTGAGGATGACGAAAGTTCTGAGGACGAAGAAGACGATGAGGAATCCGAAGAAGAATCCGATAGCGAAGAAAAAGCCTTGAAGAAGATGCCGCAGAGAAAGACGCCATCGCAAAGGAATAAAGTAAAGCGACGAAAAGAAGCGGAAAGGCTATCGCGCCATAAGGCGAAAACCGAAGTTCAAAGGAAGCAATTAGAAACGTTAAAAGAACTGCGAAAGTCACTTGATATAGCGCTGAGAGAAAGAGTTGTTGCGAAAAAGAAGGCTTTGACCCCCGCGAAGCGCCAAGTTAGGCGGAGGAAGTTTGATAAAGACTTGTGAGTCCATGATTAATCATTGAGATGTTGAGAAGGATGCTAATTCTCGAATCTAGATTACCGCAAGCACCACTTGAGGTACAATTACCCGATGAGCTGACGGATTCGCTGAGAAGGCTCAAGTCCGAGGGAAATCTACTACGAGACCGCTATCGAAACTTACGAGAACGTGGTGTGATTGAGACTCGGGTAGCAACCCAGAGAAAGAAGGCGAAGACAAAGATCACCGAAAAATGGAGTTACAAGGACTGGAAGCCATGATCTGTTGGTTTCTACTCAACTTGGGAGACAATGATATCTCCTTTCCTGAACCCTTAACACATTGTATTGTACAAACAATTCAAAGCGATATTGTAGATATAAATCGAAAGCACAAGCTTTTATTCATAATATTTGCCATCTACATACTTGAAACATCCAAAACGCCATATCGTACAAAATATTTACAAAGCTCATTACTTTCTCTTTTTATTCTTGCCGTCCGCGGGCTCATCATGCGCCCTCCGTTTTCTCCTCTCCTCCATAACTTTCTCCATCGCCTGGGTTTTCTTGTACCTCGGATTGGTTGGATCAATGGCAAACTCTGTCTTCTCGTAAATGGCTGAGAATCTGGGATCATTCACATCCATATTATAGCCGTCTTGCAGCCCTTCTGCTTCCTTCACACCCTTCTTCTTAGCCATTCTCTTCGCGGCTTTACCTTTCAGCTTGGCCAACTTCTCGCGCTTCAGGATATCATTCATGTTAAAATGTTGAAGCGAAGACTCTTCGTTGTTGGCCATGAGAGCCTCTAGTTCCTCTCTCTTCGCAGCTTGTTCAGCAGCTACCCTCTCTTTCTCATCTCGTTTCTTCTGTTTCTTTGCCTTCTTGGATTCCGTGTTCACCTTCTCCGGATTTTCAAAGAACGGGTCATCGAAACCGAGGTCTTCAGCTAGTTCTTCTTCAGACTCAGAAGCTATGGGGGCTTCTCCGTTCTCCTCAGCTCGTTTCTCCTTCATCTTCTCTTTCCTCGCCTTTTTTCTTTCTTTTTCTTTCCTAACATATTTTTCAATTGTTGTCTCGTCTCTCTCAAATATCTCTTCCTTCTTCCCGTCTTCCCCGGTGAGGGCCGCCGAGAACGTTACCTCCATGTCCCCTAATAGTTTCTTCTCTCCCTTTTCAACTTTCTCTTTGACTGGGGCTAAATTTAGCAGCTTTCTATAAGCTTCTTTTGCTTCTTCATTCTCATCATCACTATCGCTAGCCAGATAAGCTTGTAAATCCATCTCCTCCACCTCCCTTCTACTAAACGCCTCTTTTACCGCGGCTTTCCTCGTCGAATCCTCTTGATCCCACGTAAGTTTAACTTTAGAATGCTGTAAAGCGTCTGTGCTAAACTCCACCGGCTTGTACTTCTTCGGCATCTCACTGCACTCGTCTCGTGGCTTATCATCAAACTCAGTCCCATCCGGTACAAACCTCAAATCGAAAAAGTTAGCGGTGGCACCAAACTCCGCACCATCGCATTCGGTGTAAATTGCATTCGCGGTATTCTCGGAATCGCAAGTGATGATGGCGTAAAAGTATCGTAACCGCTCGATCTGATAGCGTCGTAGAGCCGCTGAATCGAATTCTTCACCCGTATCTTCCTTCACCAACGTCTGCTCTGTGATTTCCATCTGATCTTCTTCTTCCTCCTGTTGTTGCTTCTTTGAGATTTTCGAACCATCCTTCTTGGTGCTGATTTTGCTCGAAATGCCGAATACCTCTTTCGGCGGGCCTTCCATCTCCTCTCGCTCCATTCTCTCTTTACCAAATTCGGAGGGGTATATTGAGACATTTAAAATCTTCCCTCCTATTGGCGCGAAGCTCGAAAGGACGACGAATAGATCAACGGCTTTGACATGGTCCCAGTCGAGGTTTACAACCGCGATGCGGGATGAGATGTCGCCGAGGGGTACTGCGTCCGCTTCTTGTGCTGCAGCTTCCGCTTCTTCCGCTTCCGAGGTAATAACCGAGTCGTCATCCGAGTCTGAATCTGAATCGTCGGATGAAGAGGCGTCGGAGGGGATACCCTCACCACGGGCGGCATCGTATCCCACCGCTACATCCGAGTCCGAGCCCTCGTCGTTTTCATCAGATGATGATCCTGCGACTTCGAGCTTCTTCTTGGTCTTCTTCTTATCCTTTTTGACATCCTCTTCCTCCTCAATGGCATTATCGTCTAACCCTTCTTCATCATCAAAGGTATATAGTCGTTTGATCTCCTCCCGCCGTTTATCGACAGGTAACCGACGGCCATACTTGTCGACTTTAGCTTTCCGTGCAAATTCGTCATCTTCTAGGACCTTTTTGAACCGTGAATCGATAGTTACAGTGCGATCGCGTTTCTTGGGGAGAGCGAATCGAGGGTCCGAGTGGACGGTCGAGAAGCGGGGGTCATCTGTGTGTGGAATGAGTGGTTAATATTACATGAACCTGTAGCAGAAGACACCGCGCAGGAGGAATACGACGAGAGCATACTTGTGAGGGGTACTAGGAGTTCCGTTCGCTTTGGTCTGGATTGGTCCCCTTTCGGCTTTTTGCGATCTGGTTTGGCCATTGTTAAAGAAAGGTGGTTATGGTGAAGAAGATGTTGGTGGTGGTGGTGGTTGTCGCAGACGATTGGCATCTGTCGCAGAAACTTTTTTTTTTGGCGAAGGCATCGACCAAAACGGGACCTCGTCACGACCTCCCGATTTAGAGCTATCTAATATCTTGAGCAACTTTCATCGCCGCAGGGGATCTTATCTTTATGGAACTACTTAAGTAGCTATAATATATATTTCAATGGTCGGATTTCTCAGGGGTATGTACAAGTTCCAATAACTAGTCTCTCTATAGCCTCTATACAATATTTATCGTACAATATATACATCCAACATCCATCAATGGACAGCCCTCGTACCTTCTATAAAAATATGTAAGCCAGACCCGTGGAATAAAAAAAAATAAAAAAAATAAAAAAAGAGTAAAGTATATACATAGGTATAGATTCCGGTCTATAAGACTGACAGAGGAAGGCATAAAGCTCTTGAGCAGTACTTTTTGAATCCAAAAAAGTATAAAGTAAAGAATAAGAAGGGTGGTACCAAATTTAAAGCAAAAACGCCAGAGTTTGATGAGGTCAGTGTCCATAGATGCATCAAATAAACCAATGAAAGAAAAACCAATATCAACGCCGGTGGAAAATAATATCGTTTGTTTTGTGTGAAAAGGCTGGACCAAGTAACAGGCGGTGAATCGTCTAGAAAAACCGAGGAGATCGAGCAAATCCTGGTACCAAGCCGACTACCTCATCTGAGAAATAGACCTTGACAAGAAATGCTTACGAAAAGAAGTATTTGCTATCCTTCAATCTCGAAACGTCAAACTCTCCCCTCTCGGGTACCGGTGGGAATTCAATGTCAACCCAGACATAGACCCTCGGGCCCGTGACATAATTCTTCGTTTTAGGAGGCTTCTTTGTCGGGGCGTCGGCCGCTTCATCAGCATCCGCGTCGGGTATTTCTGCAAGAAGCTCTGCCATCTGCTTTTCTTCTTCAAGCTCCTCTGGTGTCTTTTTCGAAGTTCGGCCCTCCAACTCAATTGAGTCACCGCCGCTAGAAAATTCTTCTCCGAAGCCAACACTCTCGACACGATCATAGTCGTGATCAGGAGTAAGACCGTACGATTGGTAGATAGAAGTAGCAGTAACCATTGCTTCTCCCTTCGCCCTCTCCTCCGGGTTTTCGCTAGCCATGAGTTTATCTCTCTCAAGCTCCATCATCAGATCATCAATAGCAGTCAAAGTGATTTTCTTTGTTGCTCTCTTCTTCGCGTTGGGTGCTCTCTTCATCCTGATTTTTTGTTCTACTACTCCAGCTTCCTCTGCCGCGAGTCTCTCTGCTTCGAGCTTTTCTGCCGCTAGTTTCTCCGCTGCTTCCTTCTTGGCTGCGATTTCAGGTGATATTTCTTGACGGAATTTGGTGATCTCCTTTGCTGCAGGATGAGACGCTGGAATGACAACCAGAGTCTTGTGTCCCTTGTATCGAAGAACGAATTCGTCCCGTAGTTTCTGGACGAGATTGTCGGAATGGAGACTAACGAAGGCATCACGCAGCACTCTGCTCATCACATCGACGTGGCAAGCGTGAGTCCAGAAAGAATCGTGCACAGCTGCGAACGTCAACCCGGCTTGTTTCGAGGCAATAGCCGACAGCAACATATGCGTTGCATCGAGAGAGTGGATGTAATTTGGTGGGAAGGCAGCCATCTGTCTGCGAGAATTGACTTGGTTGATAATTGAGGTGTCAACAATCGTAATCTGTTGCAGATTAGTTTTTACTGCAACTGTCGCCTCATGACGGTAGGGCTGGACGACCGGTAACCCTAGAGGGGTAGTCCAAACGACAGAAGTCATGAATTCTGCCTTTCCACGCTCTTTTGTATGAGCCTGACGGGATCCTTCTGGGATCGATCCGTCATAGTGTTTGGATAAGCTCTCATATTGCGTAGGGCTCACTGATCGGCTGATACGTTTTGCGCACTCCCCGAACCATTGCTGAATCAAGTGGGCTCCAGTAAACATAGACTGCAGCGAAGCAAAGATCTTTCTTGTGAGATAGATTGCAAGTTTGTTGACTCGGTCTCGAGGGAAGACACCCTTCTCGACCAGCCTATTCTTGACTTGCGCCTTGGCTCCAATGAATGTAACTCCGTAGACATTTGTCATAACCGTTTGCTTAACGACTTTCCTGTTAATATGTCCAAGGAGCTCCTTAGCTTCCTCGACGCCAGCTTCAGCGTCCTTAGCGACTGCTTCATTCACGAGTTCTGCAACACCGGAATACACATCTTGAGGCTTAGCAGCAGGTTCCAGGTTGACTTGTTTTGCTCCCACAAGATCACCGCCCAGAGCTGCGTAGTGCTGCAAACCGTTACAGGTACCATCCTGGTGAACTGGCATGTTGGATTCGAACTTGGTAGGGTCGGGTGAATTTAAAGCTTCCTCGAGCTCCATACAGGTTGCAAGAGTCTGCCAGGGATCCTCAGATTCAAGCCACCATCGTTTGCCCTAAGAAAATAGAGACAGTTAGCGCTTATTGTGGATTCACGAAGTGGATAATTATGACATACTCCAAGAGGGTCTCTGGCAGAGTCGAACACCTGTTCGAGGTGAGCATTAGTCCACTCTTCACGTGCCACTAGACTAGCCTTGTCGAAACCACAAAGATTGGACAGATGGATTTTGAGCCACCTTAGGCCTGTTTCACCCAACGGCTTCTTTTCTGAAAACTTGAGGAGACCACGGCAAAGATCGTTACCAATGTGATTCAAATGAGGAGGCATTGCATAAGCACGGCCTCTGAAATCGACATTGTGAGGGAAATAGAACTCCTCGTTGTAGAACTAAATAAAGGTACGGTAATATCAGCATCATCTGAGTGAAATACAACATATAAATAATGTCATCAGATTCACTTACAGCTCTTGCAATTTCTAATTTGAAGTTGACGTCACACCTTTGGCTGTGGTGGTTTTTGCGAGTCAGTGCGAGTTCTTGGTATAACAATTTCCAGGCGGCTTTGACGGTATTATCAGCATCCGGCGCTGGCGGTTCGGGAAGCTTGACATCTTTCTCGGTGGCAGGTGGGATCTCTGCGAATGCTTCACCACTATTCCAGACCTTGATGACGACATCGAAAACTTTCTGATTAATGTTCCAAGCAGTTGACCCGAGAACGTCCAAGCCGGCGAATAGTCGATCCAAATTACCCTGCCTTGAAGCTTCTTTGATATACATTGTCTGTTCCAACGAGTCTTTCACTCTGACCATACGACACGGGGTAAAATAGTATCCACCGTCGTTCCAAGCGCACCAGGGCCGAGGCTTAGCAATCATAGGTAATTGTTTTGCCAAAGTCGTCCCCTTCAAAGGCTCTGTCATCAACTTTTTGGCAAATTCGTCGTGAAGTTTGATCACGCCAATCTTCTTACCGCCAACAAACTGGTATGCGTGGTACAGAGCTGGTTGTTCGATCGCCACATCACTGTCGGGGTTCTTCTTGAGGAACTTTGAGTTCGTCGGTGTCACTTTGACCTTCGCGCATTGAAATAAAAGAGACGCCAAAACCGAGCCAACTTTAGCCCTGACGGGTTGGGACCACCGCTCAGTTAAGATCAAGCTAGAAGGATCCTTTTCCATTTCAGCTCTTCGTTTTTGCCGATACATCAACATGGACAGATCCTTTTCGCTTTTCATTTCTTGCAATTGCTTCATGAGAGCCTTTTTTTGGAAGTATTCAGGGTCGCCCATCTTGGTTTCAAAGGCCTTTTTCAGCTGTTGCGAGATGAATTCATGTTCAACGTTCCGGCCGATGGAAATAATGGCCGCGGAAGCCTTCATTGCTGTGGCGTCACGCCATCCCGAGGCTAGTTTGACAACGTTTGTGATAGTAATACCAGCGAGCTTCTCCGGTGAGATCAAGCGCAAATAAGGGCCATATTGGCATCTTTCAAAGTTTGAAGGCAAGTCTGGCTTTTGCTCTGCTTCTTGGACATGTTTGAGCTCCTGTTTGATAAGTGGAACCATTGCTAGCAGCCACTGATGCAAAAGAGGATTAATCGCAGGATTGTGAGATTTCATGTTTGTATCTTGGTTTTCCGCATCCGCACGCCAGCGACTAATTGCTGCATCGTATGCGTCCTGTTCGAGTACTTGTTGGCGCTCGATAGCATATTGCTGCTTTTCCTCCTCCGAACGAAAGACTGGCTTGAATTTTTCAACACTATGATCGGCGAAAGATTGTAGAGACTGCTTAACAGCTGCTAGTGATGATCCTTTGATTTGGGTGGCCATGACTTCCGCAAGCTCGGGTTTAATGTAACCGGTAAGAAGATATTGCTGCTCCGGATGAAGGTCTACGGCTGTAATTTTATGTGCCTGCCATTAAAAAATCATGTTAGGTTCTAGAATTTCAAAATGGAGAAGTAGTCGCACTCACTCTTTTAACAGCATCGATAGTGGATTCGGGTAGATGACGTAAAATGTCACCTATGATCCCTTTATTTTCCTGCTGCCAGGCAAATATATGGTTTTCAATAGCCTGCTTCTTTTCACGGACCAGTTTGGAACTAAGGACGACAGCTTCTACGAGGATGGCGAATGTGGAATCATCTCCCTTAATATTGTATCGTGCGACCATGTAGTTTTTATACCAGTCTTCAATTTTCTCGATGCTGAAATCTCTCAAAGCTTTAGCCTGGTTTGCGGTCATGGCTTCGATGCCGGGATCAGCTTCCGGTCCTGGTCCAGGCTCAGAAATGGCTTCAGGATCGACTTCCATAATAGCTTCTACAGCAGCTTCATCCGCAGTTTCGGTGGCAGCTTCCTTTTTTGCGTTAGAGTCGGACTTGACAGAGGCCGTTATCTTTTTAACAGCTTCTTTGACTTGGCTGAGATATCCTCTTAGGAAAAGATTGTGGCATTGGAGCATCTCCAAGTCTACAACTCTCTGTTCTTCTTCGACGCTGATACAACGAACGAACTCCTGGTGGAGACGGGTCAACATGACTTCCGCTCTTTCAAGCTTTCCCATCTTGACACAAGCGACAAATCCAGATAAGACATCTTCTCTATGACTACCGGTGCCGGTCTTGAAAGGATCGAGCTGGTGACGGGAGGTATCTACAGGTCGTGTGTGCATTGGCAGCTCTGGTGTCTTGAGTTTAAGGAAGGCAGAAGGATCGTGGAGCCGCAGCCATGAGAAATCCGTTGGCGGATGCTGAGAGGATTTCTCAGTTTTAGTATTACCTGCAGAGATTTCTTGTTTATTCGGACTTGATGAAGCGATAAACGGAAAATCTGAGCTTGGGTATTCTGTCGGACCAAATTCCGTCACCGTGCTATAATGTCGTTCGGATGATACGCTGGGTCGGTCATTCTTTGACGAAGTTGAGGTAGAGACGGAATTGGCAACTCTTGTCGTAGAGAAGCATCGCGATAGAGGTAGAAGTGGGGTTACTCGCAGGGTGGTAGGTAGCAGCCGACTTGGAGAAGATCTCGAGATGGCACATTGGTGAATCGTGGAACGGAGAGGGAATTGGCGCTGGCCGCATCGTCGTACAAGCATCTTGGCTAGCACCCGGGTCTATTCGCCCGTCGGATTGTCTTCGAGTTCACTGACGGGCGGTTTGAATTTGTGCTGCTGTTGATATCAAAAAAGGTTTTGCTTGAAATTTTTTCTCTTTCGTTTGTCTCGAGACCAGCCGGGTATAATAATTATTTGACGGCGACTCAGTTGCTCCAAAGAATTGCAAACCGAATACCAATTAAAGGAAAGAAAACCGAAATATTAAATTCAAAGGAATTAAGGGAAAGAAAATACGAGTAAAAAGAAAGAAGAATGTTAAGGGTCGTATTCCGTCGCCTGAGAATCGAGGTCACTGGGGAAGAGGTTGCGTAGAATTGGAAAGAGGTGGGATGTCTAGAACCGAGACAGAAAGGAAAAAAAAAAAAAAAAAAGCGAGTCGAGAAGAAGCAAGAGGACCCGCCAATTTGCGCCAATCGATAAACTCCAACTCGGCCTCTGATTGGCTGGTTGTCTCGGTCCTGCAGTGCTGCTGCTCCCAGCTGCGAGGGTCTGTTCATAGTCCGTTTACATTGCTCTCAGTCGCGCAGACAGACGTTGGACATCTCTGTCCTTATTTTCTCCCTCCAGGTGAGTGCTCAAGTAACCCATCGGGTAGCTTTGCAGTCGGGCTGATTGGACGATCGTTAAGAACATCGATATATTATTATATCACCGGGTACACCAACCTCACCCCGATCGCGTTCATTATGTCGTAGGGCGCCACCAGCCACACCGGCCCTCTTTTCCTTCTGTTTCGCGCAACATGGCGGGCATTTACAATCAAGAGACCGCTGCCAAACAAAAGGTCTATTCGATCGTCGTAACCCTCTGGATTCATGGCTCCCAAAATTCCCCGGATTCAAAGCCGGAGGTCATTTTCAATTTGGATCTATTCCATGGCAATGCCGTCCCCGGCGATCTTGTCCAGCTCAAATCCTGGAAGTCAAATTCCAGCTCCCACGAAGCCCTCGCCAATGTAAAGGCGACAGCGGACCATCCTAGTTCTGCGTACGGTAGTGACATCGATGGTCAGAGGAGAGGTGGGAAGGATGGCGACGATGGGTCCGACAATCAACATTCGAACTATCTGTTCATAGTACCCGAGTGGAATCCTGATGAACGTACCAAACAATCGGGCCTCCAGGTATGGCTTCAACGTAGGATCTTTGTCTTCAGATCTTCACTAACTATTCATCACAGCTTTCCGTCGCACAACATGTTGCCACCAAATTCAAGCTGCTGCCTCGGTCTACTGTCAGGCTTACTTTGGTATGTTTTGAAATTAAAGTCTTTATATTAACTTTGCTTCCATTTATAATAACCATATCGGCTAGACTGAAAAATCACTCCATGAGGCGTCCCATGTCGAAATATCCTTTCGTGACCAATATCTGGCACGGTCGGACATGTGGAGACTGGCCGCCAATGAACTCGCCGGTCACTGCATCTACAGCGCCAAACGGATCAACTTTGTCGGGTCGATAAAAGCTCAGATGCATGGTATTTGGATTAGAGGTCGAAAAGTACAGTCCGCTTACTTTTCCTCCAAAACCCGTCCTATATTTCGTTCATTGTCTGCCAGATTCGTCCTATTCGTGCAAATGTCCAAGGAGATGTGGCATTTTGAGAACGAAGGTAAAGGAGAGATCTTGTTTAATAAAATGATCAATGGCTTTTTACCCGAGTTGTTCAAAAGATGGAAGAGGTCCAACGCGCATCATCTGGTCAGCATTGTTTTATTCACGAGGATCGTCTACGACGGAGAGACCAAGATCGGTTTCATGGATGCAGGCGATGAGAAAACTGCTTTGACAGCCTTCGGTCAGCAGGTTCAACATCGCGATTTCTTTCGGGTGGTTGTAACCCATAGGGAGAGCGAGGATTGGACTGTGATTCTTCACCAGCTCAAGAGAGAGTTTTCGGTATTCCTAAAAGATATCCTCGTCCAACCGACGAAGGTTTCACCTGATACTCCTATCGAGCAACCAATCAGCCCGGGCGGGTCGAACACTAATCCCGAGGGGCCGTTTGAGGAGTCGTACGCTATCCGCGGTGAGCCTTCGACCTCAATACAAGGGAATATACTGGAAGCGATTAATCTAGCGTGTAACCAGTTTTCTAAAGACCATGTGGATCGAGACCTAACCCGAACTGGTATTTCGATTATTATCATCACTCCTGGAACTGGCCACTTTGAAGTCGACTATGACATGTTGCAGATGACCACCGAAAACCTTGTAGCCAACGGGATAGGAATAGATCTTGTTTGTCTAGCTCGCCCTCCTTTACACAGTACTCCCTTGTTCCGATATAAAAATCCAAATTTGCAAAAGGCAACCGACCCACGCTCCCCACCCGCGACCAGATCCCGAGCAGGAACAATGCACGAACCTAGCAAGCGTGGGAGTGAGACACCCCACCACGAGACAGGTGGTTACGGAGGAGGAGGAAGACGATTATCGAATGCCACAATCGCCGGTAAACTCGCGGATGCGGTGAACAGCGGTATAGCAGAGGAAACTGCAGTAGATATACTCGGTGATGAATATCTTTTCGCTGTTCCCCATTGGATCGATGTTTCCTTTTGGTCAAACTCTTCGGAGCGAAAATCTCGTCATCATAGGATGCAAGCGGCGGCTCGAAGTAGGGCTTCGAATGCTACCGGCTTAACAAGTCACGCAAAACTAAGGAAAAGCTCAAATTTCAAACCACGGTGTAAAATGTACGAGCTGCAGATGATGGGAGTAATGGAGAACGAGGTGGCCAATATCGGAATTCCTTTTCTGCATGAAAATCCTCTCTACGTCTTCAACGACACACCAAGACCCGAAGAGAGAAAAGCAATCGAAGGGAGTCTCGAGAAAACTGAAGGCGGCATACTTCACCTAGATGAGAAAAAGCGCAACGAAGCGGCTAAAAAGCACGAAAATGCAATGCAGGACTATATGGATAAATACGACGAGTATGCTTTCAAACCTCTCCTCGATGTAGTTAAGGCCCAGGAGGAAGCAAAGTATCGAAGAGTATACGAGGATCAGCAGCGCATCGATGAAATGATCCAAGAAGATCCGAACATTCTAAGCACAAGTTTCAGAAGTAGTATTTCCCGAAGAAACAATGCTCCAAGCAATGGCCCTGCGTATTTCGATCGGAAGATGAAAGAGCGGAGACCTAGTCTTGAGTCCCCAAACGAATCTGCCGAGCTAGGAACCTCGACCGAAGACAAAGAGTCGGTGGGAAAAAGGTCATTACAAGAGGGACTTTCTATGCCTCCGAAAGAGGACCCGAAATCTGACAAAGGCAAACTCGCAAGGGGCTTATCTGCAGGCTTCAAGGTGTTTGGTGCTTCCTCAAAGGCCCCACCGAGTGCTACCACTAGCAATGCAACCCACTTCCCCATCCTAACCAGAGGTTTCACTCCGGCCGCTGTCACAGCGCGAACATCTCTCACCGGAACCAGTGGGTTTCTGTCCAGTTCTATATTTACTCCGGAGCTCCACATGAGAAACAATAGCACCGTTTCAATTGGCCAAACTTCAAACCATGACAGTAAAGACTCTGATAGCAAGTCTCTCAATGAAAGCTCTACTGCCAACCTCAAGGTGAGCAGACCGATAGCTATCCGAAATGCTGCCTCCGAGGTCAAAGAGGAACCAAAACCACCATCAGCAATGGCACTCAGCCCAACTGAACGACGGCAAGGTATTGCTCTACGAGAGGGCCGTCTGTCAAAGGGGTCAGGTCAGATAGATACTTTGAAGGCGGCTTCTCAAGCCCGACTCGCTGCTCCGAGGCTTGACTTGACGCAGTCATCCGGGCAGCTAAGCCAACCACCACCAACAGGTTCTTCTTCAGGAATTCTCCCGTGGTTGACAATCCTAAATCCATCAAATCCAAAGAAGGTACAGATGAATGCCAAGAATCAATTCCGCCGCTGGCAACATGTTTTCCCACGTCCACTTAGAGTGTCATCTATGAAATGGAAATCTTTGTGTTCGCCAGCAGCTCTTCCTCTAACGACGGAATACTTCCCCACTCTTGAACAATTAGCAAACGAGTACTCTGAGAGCCCTTATGTCATCTCCCAAAATGATGATGACGACGTCGAAGAAATTAGTAGGAACCGAAAAGAACTGGTCCGCGAAATGGTATCTCAGAGGCTATCCCGTGGGTTTCAGATCGTTGTCGGCGTAGCTGTGCAAGAAGCCACAGCGAATAGGATCGGAGAGCCGGACATTTTTGCCATGGATTACATGGGCAAAGCTGGTTCCTCGGTATACATGTCAATGGGTCCACACATCCACCAGCTTATCTGCGACGAGGAGTACAATGTCGAGGTTAAAAGATATACTCGTAAACCAATGCAGCAGAAGAACGGCGCAACCGGGCTGCAGCCAATTAAGTACAATGCATCAGTTCGTACCAACTATTCCCCGACATACCAACCTTTGACGGTGATATTCAAGCCGCCACAGTACGACTATAGCTGGAATTATGTGGATAGATATATCGGTGGGTACGAGGAAGATTTTGTGGAGCCAATGCGATTCTGGAGAGCGAGATTCGTGCTCATTCCTGTTGATCTACCGCCTGGCGCTGGTCAGCAGCGTCGACAAACTATTACTGGAATCCCGCAGGAGGACCTCAACGATGAAGAAATTCGACTGGAAGGTATTCAAAAACTCACTCAACTCTTCCAACGACATAGATACCTTCCTCCAGAAGAACGCCGTTACCAGAGAATGAAGAAAGGCAAAGACGATAACCCTCTTGAGATTATCTTCAAAACAGCAAATCCATCCGTCGTTGTGGCTAAAGAAGTCGAGAGTTTGCCAACTATTGGCGAAGCGGATACGACCGCCCGTCGACAGCATCTGATTACGGGATCAGAGATGTTTGAACGAAATGGCATGAGATTGCATACGATAGCGCAGGAACTGCAGGGACCAAGAGGAATTCGCCTCCAAGATCGAAGGTGGCATTTGAGGCTTCATTATAACTGCTTTATCGGATCTGAATTTGTAACTTGGATGCTTCTAAACTTTAAAGATTTGGATACTAGAGAAGAAGCGATCGAATACGGCAACGATCTCATGAAGGAAGGGCTGTTCCAGCACGTAGAGAGGAGACATGCCTTCAGAGATGGTAACTTCTTCTACCAACTACAGAGCGAATATGTTGCTAGTCGCCCGATATCGAGAGGTGGATGGTTCGGTGGCCGCTCATCAAAACCTTATGGTAATTTGGGTGACCCTTCTGACATGTTCCCTGGATCCTTGAGCCGGGCGAGATCGAACTCCGTCATTGGCGATAGCATCTACTTCAACAGTGGTACAGACTCTTCAAATAGCATACATACCCCAAAACAGAAAACCCGAGTTGCTCTCAGCAAGGTCATGAAATACAATATTGACCCCGGCAAGAAATCGTACCGTCCGGAAATTATCAACCTACATTATGACAGAGTCCACAACCCTGAGAATTGCTATCACATTCGCATCGAATGGCTCAATGTTACCGCCAAATTGATCGAAGATACCCTTACCACCTGGGCGAAGACGGTCAACAGATATGGTCTAAAACTAGTTGAGGCACCCATTGACGAAGTGTGCGCCATAACCGCAAGTGATGCATTCAGAACACCAACTATCGCACGGTTATGCGTTTCACCGCCGAACCAGCCGAGTATAGAAGCGTCAACTACTTCTCTTCCCACATTATTCCATGACACCTTTTCTTACCATGAGGCCATTCTGAAAAAATTCAACTTTGTCTTGGATCTTGAATCCGCTAAGAACTTTCCTCAAGATGTGGAGGTCACGTATTCTTGGGGTAAGCCTTGTTACCGCTATACGCAGTACATACACCGAACCGGCGTGGTATTCGCGCAAATCACAGACTTGGGCGACTTTTTACTCCTCGCGAATAGAATGTATTCACAGCGCGGTGTCAGCGACGCCAACAAATTTGACAATAACAATGCGGCAAGAGACGATAGGAATGTTCGCGGTGGAAATGGCAGTGCCGGTGGTGGCGGTGGGCGAGAGCAATTCATGGGTTCCACGTTCCCACACGCGCCAGCGTCGTCCTTCATGACCGGCTCGAGTTTCAATCCGATGATAGCGTCTCAACAAACATACATCACCGCAGAAATGATCAAAGACGAGTTCATGACCTTTTGCAAGGATCCCGAAAAGCTGAAGGCGTTATACGACGAAGTTGATACGAAGAATGTTACAACGATTCCGCCGACACCTCACGTGGGACCGTTGAGCGGAGCGGCGAGTGCGCCTTTGGGTCCTACTATTCTCGGAGTCGGAGGCGGTGGGATAATACCTAGTATTCCCGGTGGAGGATTGATGTATGGTTCTGCCAGTCCGGGCACGAGAGATCCGGTCAGTCCGGCGGTGTTGGCGTTGGGTAGTATCGGTAGTAGCAATGCGAGTTCTAGTAGTATCAGCACGTTGACGGGGAACAAAAGTAGTGCTAGTATATTCAGCGGGGATAGGAGAAGTGTAAGTCAGAATTCGGGACTTGGTGTGGAGAGGGATAGAGATAGTTGAGGTGTCGGATTTTGTATCATTTATGTCTATATCCTATTGAATTTGGCGTCGAGGTTGGGATGTTTCCTAGTAAGATATTTTCAACGCAAGTTAAGACACGGATGTGAGGTCCACAGTTGTATACATGTACATAGTCAAAAGCATATATTTTATCTTTTATCAATTTAAAGCCAACTTTCAGATAATTTTAGATGCGTGCCACCTTGTGGTAATGAGAACAGTTCTCAACTCTTAAAGCATAAGTCTTGAAGGATAATTGCTGGTCAATAGAAATTAATGCTAGCCAAGATATGTCTATGACAAATCATGTGCAAAAGTATCTGGGATCAATATTAACCGTAATGCAATATCGTAGCATCACTATCCGTTGAAACATTTCAGCCTTCAGTGACGAGGCTGTTCTAAATCAACACATGAGGGTGTGGTATATAAAACTTCCCATTAGTGTCCCTCAAATTTGTATTTTATCTCAAAATGCTTAGATTACTAATTAGTTTTTACCCGAAGTTAGTGTATAGATACGGATCCAGGCAAATACCATACGCAATAAACTTAGAAACATATACTAATACCCAGACCCCGGGACCTTCTATACACAGATACTAGCGACCCGCAATATCATGATAATGAGTTCCACACAGGTTTCTTCATGGAGTATAATTTGGAGTCTTATACCTCTCGCGTTCAATATCATGGTTCAACCATCCGGCCGAGTATGCAGCTTCGCTCCTTCACTACGAACATATCTCAGAAGCTCTCCTATAATATGTGCCGCCGACGCTATTGGTAGCCTCACCAATATATTCATCTATATGATTCAGAACAAGCTATCATTTTCTAGTGCTGTTAGACAGACTTTGTACAGGAAAATGGTGGTCTTAGACAAGACGCCTACCAGGAGCAATGTTGGAGCTGACCCACTCAAACTGCAAGAAGAGGGTTCCGTTTATGACGATACCACTACCAACATTGATAATATACCAACCCGGAGGCCTAGTTTTAATGGTTTAGAATCGGTCGAAGAGTTTACCTTCGTGCGGATTCTTTTCTTTACTGTACCGGCTTTAATTCAGTATATCAAATCTGTGGCTTGTTCTGGAATTCCTTGGGCTCTACTATGGGCATCTCTCTATTTCTGGCCGTTTATAATTATGGAAATCATGATGGTATTTTCAAAACTCTGCAAAAGGGATAATAGTAAGCTCGACAATAATAGCCATACCGGTTTACACAGATCTAGTAGAACAGAAAAAGAGAAGATCATCATTGATGACCGTTGGCTAGATTATATAGACCGGTTCTTAGGGGTCATTGCCATACTTTTACAACTCGCCGTACTCGGATGGGTCGACTTGGCACTGGTACCTCCAGACAAAAGCACGCTAAGATGCTGGTCTTTTCGCGGATTTCGATTTCTCGGTCATCTCAGCGTTTATTTTGTGCACTATCCGCTGCAGGTACTAGCCTCCGCGGTGGATATCGACTGCAAAACTTCTATAACAGATATGAAGCGCGCAGTAAAGGGAGCTGTCGCATCGCAACTAGCTTTCTTTGGCATTTTCATATTTTGGGTTCATGGCACTGGAAGATATACCCTCATGTACTACCTTTATTCCGCGCTGATATCTACGGTTGCCTGGCTCTTGTATGTTTTCAAGTTAACCAGATGGCATATACTTCTCTGCGATGGGGGTACGGAAGGAATGAAGGCAGAGGAAAGATCCCGGGGCTCTTGTCTCGGGATTCGACCGGAGCATTGTAATGTTTTGTCATTTGATCTCTGTTGTAAGATTGTTTGGCTTTCCGTCTTTTGGTATTTGTTTGGTTATGATCCCGTGGGCACCCGAAAGCCGGGTTGGGTTGGGTATTTGGGGTAGATTTCTAATATGTTCGTATATAAACGCTATGATCAACAATTACATTTGATATGATAATATCATGATACAATGAGAGAGAGAACGGCGGGATGAGATAATCTGAATATCCTATATTTTATAACGTTAAGCAAAAATATATAAAAAGCTTTTACGGAGTGATGAGAGCTCCAAGGTTGCGAAATAGTCCGATATTCCTGCGACCAGTCCTGTCTTTCGACCCACACAAAATGGGTCCCTCACTAATGCCCACGTATGTTCTCAACCTTACTGAGACCTAGTCTTGTTTCCAGCCTGCGTTCGCTGAGACCTATAATGCGTTGTCAATGTTAAATTACCACAATTCGCAATTTAGTCGTCAAGCAAGCGCTAGAATCCAGACCTTCACAAGACAAATCTGACTAGCTTTTTTGAATGAAATTCTCATAGTGAAATTTAGCTTCAGTTACTGGAGCTCCTCTAGATTGGTCACGATGACATCAATAAGCCTCTCGTAAAATGTGTCCGTCTAATTTCCTATGCACTCCTGCATATGCTATGAGTCTTGGAAGCATAAATGTATGCACTAAGGGTTATGAGAAAGGGCCTGAGGGTAACCCCCATGATCTGACGAGGCGGGCAAGGCATATGAGGTTACCGGTTGAACTTTCAACATTCTTTCCGTCACCGATACCAGCGTCGGCATTTGATTCGAGGGATGTATTGACAAAATGCATTCAGTCTTGAGTAATCTTTCGCACACTGCTATTTACTTCCTTTTGACGACAAATCCGTTGGGGTCCCCGTGGACGCATTGACGGGAAGGAAGGGAATGGGAGGGAAGGCGGGCGCTCCTCTTATCCAGGGTGGAGACCTGCAAGAGACGAATCTAGTAGGTTTAATAATTGGATCTTAATTCAAATCTCGAACCAGAGGCGAGGTTTTCGAATGCTTTTGCGCATATGATATAAAAACATGCTTTTCTATTTTATGCGGTAAATATCTTGAAGCAAGGCATAGAAAAATTTGCTAATATAAAGTTATATTCTTTATTATCAATAGAAAGGTAGATATAGGGATCGGCCGACTCTGTTGACGCTTGACAACCGGTCCCACAGGTTTTGCTCTTAACGTATATCTCGTGGACCGTCAAAGGTCCCTGTCGATGTATGTGTGCACGGATAATAGTGCTTAATTTCAGAATCCTTCGCTAAAAAGGACAGGTGCATCCGATAGAGATGGGGCTCGCTTCGGTCACCAGGAGGGTGGGATGAAATTGGAAAACACCAAATCGGAGAAACGTTGATTCGACGACATTCCTCTTGCAGCCTCCATCCTCTTAGAGCTTTCCAGGTTGTGAAATGCGAGACATGGGTGGGAATTCGGGCGAAGGAGCGGAATCACTTGCTGCAATATGCAGGAGATCATTTTGGAGTCTAGGTTTATTGGCTTTCGAGAAGTTTGTCTTTCTGTCGTTGATACAACCAACATGCAACATTTCTCGCAACTTCGCAGCCAACATGCTCCCTCCACGCAGGAACACCTCGAGCTTCCAATTAGCAATCGCCATTGCTGTCTTTGTACCCAACAAGTAAACTCGATCACGAGCGACACGAGCTCAAGGATCCCAACATGGGGGTATTCGTCAGACGAAGGTTGGCCGCCTGCAAAGCCTGGTCTCGCCACGGGCTGGAGGGGAGCTCGTTGCTCTTTATGTCATAGCGGGGTGCATGGGGACGTTGTGTGTGTCAAGCAAGAAATTAAGGTAGGTGAGGCGAACACATCCTTGCGGGTATTTATCGATAATAAAAAAGGAGAGACGTGCGGGCGAAGGTCATTTATCCATTCTTCCTAACGTCTCTAACGGGCCTACGGGACACATTAGTCAAACGGGACAGCGATTCCACACCAAAACCTAAGGTTTCTGATTTTTAAAAATCTACCAAAAAAACACGTAATTTTTATTTTAAAAAATTATAAAAAATATGTTAAAAATCATAAACGTATAAGTTTAAATTGATATTACTTTTAATTTTTAATAATAGATTTTCATCAAATTATATGCATCTAAAAATCTCACATACAAAATTTTGTGTTTTTGGTCTGGTAAATAGCATACTATAAGCCGATAACGCAATAATTTAATGAAAACTTATTATTAATAACTAAAATTAATATCAAATAAAATCTATACATTTGTAAACCTTGGCGTAATTTTTATTATTTTTTTTAAATAGAAATTGGAAAAGATATACGAAGGCTTGTCAGAAAAGTTCATGGGTAAAGCTTGGCATTGTGATCAGAGCGTCCCGGAGGCCACTTAATGGCTCCGGGATGAGCTTCTTGGCAAAACGCGGTACAGTCTATTATACTAATGATTGTAAAATTTGGTAAATAGACTAGGTACATGATCAATAGTTGTATTAACAAGGGGAACAGTAGTGAAATTAGTAATGAAATCAACAAAAATAATAATAATAATATTAGTAATATCAAAAATAATATAGTTTGTAATAGTAAAAAGAGGTTCTAGCTTGCCAATAATATTGTTAATAGTATTTTCTTTATATTTATTATTATCAGTTAATTTAATAATAAGCTATATATGGCAGATAATGTATTTAATCCAGCACTAAATCTGGGTTTATAACAATTGCTGCCACTTTTCCAACTATATAGCCTCTATATCATGATAATTTGTTGGTACACCTTACTTATTAATCTTACACTTAAGATAGTACTAATATAGCTTAATTATATTAAGATTTAGTAAATTACTAAACTATAATAATTATTATATTAAATTAATATTATATAATAACTCTTAAGTATAATGGCTATATAATGGGACTTTATTTTTTTATATAATATATTTTTTATTAAAACGCTTGGTGCAGGCTTTAGTAAATAATATAAATTTTAATATCAAAATTTTGGTATAATATTTATACTAATTAATGTTATTTTTATTTTTTTTATCATACTCTAATGTACTATATTTTTTGATAAAAAATTATATTAGCTTGGGACTAGACTGGTTACGTAGCCCTAAACACCTAGTAGTATTTAATAGTTTTTATTTAACTCTAGTAGCTAGTTTAGTTTATGTATTTATAGCACGGATTTTAATATCAGTAGCCTTTTTTTTAGTTTTAATCTTAGGCTATTATATATAACATAGTCCCTTTACATTATAGGTAAAATAGCTCTAGAATATGAATTCAAAAACTTTATACCATCAAGAACTGATGATGTTAGGATTATAGTACTTATTATTGTGTCACCAAAGCCGGTAGTTACTATACTGCTGGCCTAGTATAACACTAGTTTTATCACTCCAGATCACATACTTCTAGTTTTCTAAAGTTTAGTCTTTATAATCTAGTATAAATCTTAGTCTAGTCTACTGTATACTAGCTATAAAACCTAATTTATATATAAACTTCAATTTTTTAAAATTGAACTATTTTAGCACTTTTGTAATAATATCATGACTAAGGTTTAATATATTAACCAGAGTACATATAATAAAAACTCTATTAGTATTATTCTTGTTCACCAGTTTAACTAATTATTATTTTATTATTAAAGTAGCCTTCTATAATCTTCTAGAACATGGTATATTGATAATATAATCCATAATTAGTATAATATAATTATTGGGGTTATAGCTATAACTTTTAGCCTTAACTAACAAAACAGTAATAATCTTGTATAATATAATGAATTAGCTTATAAGTATAATTCTAAGTATACCAGCAGCTAATAATATTAAAATTTAAATTCTTTAGCACTCGGTTTTACAACCTCTAAACCTGGTTATTACAGTTATAATCATAGTAATAATAAATATAATAATAAGCAATACCATACTAATAATAATAATAGTTCTAGTAGTAGTTCTGGCAATAATTCTAATAATAATTCCAGTAATAATTCTGCTATAGTTTTAATACTCTTATAATAATAGATTTGGTAGCAAGATTAATAAAAAATAAGTTAATAGATAATAAACTAGTAAACAATAAACTAATAAATAATAAATTAGTAGACAATAAACTAATAAACAGTAAGCTAGTAGACAGTAAGCTAATAGACAATAAGCTAATAAATAATAAGCTGGTAAATAATGGGCTGGCGATGGTTATATTATTCGATATCACGAAGCGGCGGCGCCGCCCGGGATGATCACGTGGCTCCGGTGGCGCTCGGGGCACTGGGATCAAAATGCCAAGCTTTACCCATGAACTTTTCTGACAAGCCTTCGTATAGTAATTGATATCACTTACTTTTGTCGATTTTGGGTGTGTTTTGGGTGTCCCGTTTGACTGGTTTGTCCCGCAGGGAGGGACGTTAGCCGAAGCTAGTCGTGGGGTTGGTGATCGCAAGAGCGAAGTGGTCAGTTCTATGGTACGAGCTGCGCTGTTGGTAGATGAGTGCATTGTCGGCACACTCGAGGCCCCTTCAAGATCAACTACACAACAATCGAAGGCTCAATAAGGCGGTCTTGGACAACGCTCTAAATCGTTCCATGGGGTTTCGATATTCCCAAACGGCTGATACACCTAACCTTGCCTTCGAATAGGCGAATCGTCGACAGGGCTGATCGATAATGCGGAAGGGGTTTGGGTTTTCAAACCTAGGTGGACTCCGATCTACGACACCGCTAATATTATAATATGCCAAAGCGTTCGATAACCGCTATTATCTGTGTGCGCCCATCTTTGCGTCAGCTTACTCTCATATGCCTCACGAATTTCATTCGGATAAAGCTGAGCTTTCACTTCATTTTGTTATCTCAACAACATATCTTGATGCCGGAGGAAAATGATAGCCTTGGCAATTTCAACAATGTAGCCGGGTGAGGGGCGACGGAGACATTGACCAACGTTTTCATTGTTGATTAATTTCTGTGATTTTCGTCTGTCGTGCCAAGTTTGATCAAAAAATCGAAATTTTATGCCGGATACCCCGCCGAACGTGGACCCTGCTCATGAACATGACATGATCTTTTTTGAATTCGGAGAACGGGATCTCGTCGATGCCCCACTTATGCACTTCATGCGGAATTCGCCAGAGTGATTTTTGTTCTCGCGGGTACCGTGCTTCGGCAAGTATCGAAGAAATTTTTTTTCATCGAAGGTTTCTCAGCTTTCGTCTTTAATTCTCGAAAATTGAACTTGCATTAGGCTTCGAGGTCTCTGAGAATTGTCGAAAAGGGGACATTCCAGCAGATGCAATGGGGCACCTAGGTTGGCCAAGAACCCTTTTATATTGGTGAACCACTTGTCCGCAACATTCCATACTTATCGATTACTTTAAACGGATCTGGCGAATGGAATTGGGTTTTGTGGTTGGCGGTATACTAAGATCTGGCTGTTGAAGCGAAAGCTTTGACGATTTTCGCTAGCTTTCCCTTAGTCTGGGGGCTTTCCCTTGTGCCCCAGGCGCCCAAATAAGCATCGTTTAGACAAAACCGCAGGAGCTCGTGTGTGCCGAGAGGTTTGAGGATTATGCCGTGTGATCCTCGACACCAAGTAGAGGGGGTTCGAGGTGGCCGGATGTTAACGGCCCTCGGCTTTTGCAATTTTTGGTGGGAAACGTACTACACCAATAATTTTGATGTTTTGATTTTTGACCTCGCACACAGTAAGATGCATTTTTGGTACATGTACCTGTCGATGGAATGAATAACAACCTACAAACGAGCATATCTTGTTTGATTAAAAGCAGCGTGGGGATTGGCTAATTCCGACTGAGAGGCTGGGATTCGTCGGTGTACAAGAGGCAAAACAACCGTTTACGGAAACTCATCACTTGAACCGTCCAGACTAAATACAGCTAGCATGCTCGAGATGCGGCCTGTTTAGCGTCCTGCCAAAGGTCGACTAAAACTATTAACAGCGAGAATAGCAGAGCGGGCTCCAAGTTGTGGATACATATATCTGGTTCACCCAGGTTTCTAGTGCATGTCTGGTTTCATTCGGTCATTTGTACTCAACTTTCTATAAAATTTGTCCAAGAGTCTGATTCTTTACCCGTCGATATGGCCCCATAGATTCACCTCATCGAGACCGACAGACATTTCGCCTTCTGGTTTGAGCTTGGCTGGGGGTTGAAGAGGAGTTCGAAAACCTTATGCGAACCTCAAATATATTCGAACCCCTCTCTTTTTTTTCCCGCGTCGGCTGCTGGGCAACTTCATCTTCGACGGCCGAAAAACTCCTATATAATTTCTATTAATCGCTCAGAGCAAGCCCTGGCGGTTTGGCAACCAATATATCGAGCGCTGATTATTCATAACCGTCTGATTCCTGGCAACTCTTCACCATACCACCCAGGACCATTCTTCACGAAGAACTATATCATAATACACCTCCCTCGTTCCTCGAAATTTTTCTGAAGTACTTGTTCTGCAAAAATCCACCGTTAACCGTCGACTACTCCAATAATCATCAAATATTTTTCTAAATATTATTGTTGAATAAACACCTTGGCACCGGACTTTCTTTCCGTATCGCGAAATCTAGAACAGCTGAGACCATAGCTGGAGCTTGGTGACAATCGCTTACGCACACCTCCAACACTTCAAAGTTGATTTAATCTTTCCTAGTTTGAAATAAGGTATGTTGATTGGTGCTTTTCAGGGACGCCATTCAGACCCCCTTTCATATCTTTCATTCTCCTTTCTCTATTTTCATTATATCAAACCATCTTGAAAAAGCGATTTCGTCACTCACGTATGTACCTCCTTGAGTGCATGTGTGTTGATATCAATAACGTGATTTGCTGTTCTGTCATCCCGTTAAGGCATTTTGCTTTTGTCGTTCGTATCAGCCCGTTTAAAATCCCTATCACTTCAGAGCGGACCCTGACGCCCGTTTCTTTGCTTTGTCCATTCACATTGCATCGCAACTTCTCCTTTTACCTTGCAAAAGGATGCCCGACAATCCTCGATTTTTCGGGACGTCGACGATCTTCGGACCTCTCAGCTAGCATGGAGCTTCCTATTTGCCCACTGTCCTCCTTCGTGTTTCGTAGAAATACGATAACGGACCGTCGGATGGTCCTCACATGCCAGCCAGCGTTGTGCAGTAGCCGACCATCCGATATTAAAAGCTCTCGACCAAGTTCAAGGTCCAATTTAGCGCACAGGGCTCACTCACGAGATGTTTGAAACAGCACATACATCACATGGAACGCCTTATCTTTTTCCTTTGTCCACGCAATATCAGGGTCCTATCTTATTGATAATTTAATCTGATATTGCGATTCTCATCCTTTTCGAAGGATCGGTATCCCAGATTCCTGTGTAGCCATCGGTCATCTTTCGACCTTGGCCAGCGCACAGGCATGTGTAATATCCAGGCCCTCGCACCAACGCAAAGTTGGCAGCTCGATATGAATGGCCCCCTCGATGTTGCAGGTGGTTTGCCTCTTTGAGGTGTGTGACCCTCCATCGCTCCATCTTTGGCTTTGCTTTGAGGTTTGGAGCGGAGACATCTAGGTGGGATATGGCAAGCACCACGTCACACGAACCCAAGGGCGAGAGACTAAAATAAATAAACATCGGACGAATGAAAGCTTAGGTTAGCGGGCAGTCCGAGCAGTAGCAGCCGCAGACGTCGAAGACCTGAAGAGAAGCAAAAAGACTTTGGGTCGAAGCGCATGCTTTCTTCTTTTTTCAGGATATATCTCCTCGCTGGTGCATTTATTCGTCCGCACATGGTCCATCGTCGCTTCATGGAACTATCCGTGTCCCCCTTCGCTTGTATGCGACAGGAACCTCGATGATATAATAGGTACCTTCGAGCCTTGCGAAACCATCATATTTTTCCATGGATAGCTCTGCTCCGTTATCACTCGGACTGGGTCCTTGTTTCATGCCTCTTTGTTGATGCTTAACTGTCAGTCATCCAGCCAGTCTCTCGTTATTGTCATCAGCGTTGGGCTCACATGGCAGTATCTCACATTTGCTCCGTTCTATCCTGGCACAGCTGCTCTGCTAGGACGACGTTTCTCTCACAAATGCTTCCTGGGCGATAGGCTCCCTTTCCCTCTTTCCATTCTCTTTCCTCTCCTCCTCTGAGTTATCTCGGTTCTCTTTTCTTTTCCGGAGCTGGTGTTTGGCTGGTTTGTGTTTGGCGGGCGTAGTGTTTCTTGCACGCTTTTTGTTGTTGTTCGGCTGGGCTGCCCGCAGGCATACCGCCCGCAGCTCGCTCTTTTCTCTTCGTGCTTTGTTCAACCTGATATCACCTTCCCGACTTCAACTCGACATCTCTTACAACCACCACCAACATCTACTGACAGACCACTCACTAGATCCGGCTCCTCTAATAGTGTGTTCACCTATCCATTACGAGACTATAAGATTATCACTCAGCATCGCTTGCGACAGCTATCTTCTCTCCCCTCCGCCCTCTTGCAACGACCCGACAACCCAGTTTCCCCTTCACCATCGCATTATTCTATCGACCTCCTCTTCCTTTATTTAACTATATGGACATAGAAATCAATAATAAGAGTAAGATCATGTCCGGCAATATCACTTGTACTCGAGCGACAACACGCAACGAGAGAAGAGCAGTTGTAGTTATGGCTTAGGAATCATCGACTTTGATTACGAAACGTCCAAAATATTCGGCGACAAAAGACAATCTTTCTCCAAAAACAAGATCTTCCTGCTCAGAGGATAAAACATCTTAACTTTCAAAATGTTGGGCCGTCTACTATCCACAGCGATGTCGTCGCCTAGCCCTAAGCCACCCGTTAACGATGAAGCCGAAGATGCACGTACGCGGGCTCTTCTATACCAAGGCAATAATACAGTCAGCACCTGTAGCTGTTCCGAAAACGATGGGCAAGGCTGTGTCCGTGACGTACGAGTTATTATAGCACAAGATTCCGTCAATGGCGAGCCTAAGCTCACAGTATACGATTCTGTTCCGATTGCACAGCCTCAAGGTTTCATGCCACGAAAAGCTGATGCGCCAGCCCATCAAACGAATGCCACGCCTCGAAATCGTCGAAGATCTGGTGCTCGACTCTCTGTTTCTGGCATCCAGTTCACACCGAATACTGTAGTTGAGGACGAACGAAAAGTTCTGCAGGAATGCATGTTTGGATCTTCTATAATGGCATACAAGGGGCCAAGTACCAAGGTCCATGTTTTACCGTCGGGCCCACAAACTACCTCAAGTGCAACGATATCGACAAGTGCACCAGACACAATGCGGAGGAACTCTTTGAAGGTATCACCAATTGGAAATATCTCAGCTTCTTCACAAGACCTCACGGCTGGTTCAGTCCCGAAGAGTGGCCAAGATGATATCAAAAGTGTGCTTATCACTCGTACATTCAATGTTGTCCTCCCATCGCCTTCAAACAATGCGAATAACCAGCAACAGCATCACAATCACCATCAGCACCATCATGTTTCTTTCAAAGTTCCGTCACGGGACGATATTCCTGTTACCCCTGGTAGCTCCGTTGGGTCAACTCATGGATTTCCATTCCCAAACATGAACTCGAAAACCGGCACACCACCAAGCGCTCTCAAAGCTGTGAAACCACCAAAGACAATAAATTATGCGATTGGTCTCATCATTTCAATACCCAACAGTTCTGCTCATCAGACAAATTCCGCCCATGTTTCGACTAGCACTCGGCAATCTAATAGATTACAGGGAGAAATCGAATCTATTGATCCGTTAGCTACAATCCGCCGGTCTAATCAAATTCCTCTCCCTGACGAACCTGCCGAAAACCTGGTAGATAATCGGATGGATCTTGTTACCAAGAACTGGGATATCATAACAAGGACACTGAACGAATTGCAAGTTGTAGCTACCCAGCGTATAACGTCGACATTAAACGCAAAAGCTGTCATTCTGTCACCTACTGCCTACGGACCTCAGAGAAAGACATCATTGGATACCGCGTCCTTGATGAACGATCCCGTAATCAGAGAAGAGGTAGAGAGACAACGCTGGAGAATCACAACCGGCCTCCAGATCCCCCGAGTAATCACCGGACAAGGTCGGTGGATCGAATGGAGGGATGAGGCAAGATGGGCTGGTTCCACATTTGGTGGTAGGGACCGGAATTTGTAAGTCCATATTCCATATATATAACCCTGCTCGGTATACTGACATCGAAGATAGTTTCTTCCTTACCCTTTTAACTGCATTCCTCGGCCATCACCCTGACTGGTTAGACGTACTTGCCCCGCCAGTATACCGTCGCAGACATGTTCAAAAGCAACGAACACTCGGCAAAGAAGATACTTATCTTCCATCGAGAACTGTTGTTGTTTGTGACAACAAGTTTGTATCACGACGTCTTGTATATCTCCTGGCTGCCTTTCTCCCTGAACGTTCCTCGCCCACAACCCACTGGACGGGTGACTACACTTCGTCAAACCGTAGCACTGTTAGTGACGATGGCCTTGGACGCTCACCTCCCAGCAAAGGTCCGGAGTTCAAGCGAGAGATCCGCCGAGTCCCAAGCAAGCTCAGCATGGTAGAAGGCGTGGATGAAAGCGACAACTCCAATCTCACCAGCACGTGGGACGTTCCTCGCATATCCCATGCCGACGCAGCTGATAAGGACAGGACGTCATCAAGGGTAGGCACATCTTTACCGACGCATTTCGGTACCGCTCAGCTGCCCATACCGTTTTCTGGGCCTCGCAAAGCGCCAAGTACAACAACGACGG
This sequence comes from Dactylellina drechsleri, assembly GCA_036971345.1. NCBI lineage: Eukaryota > Fungi > Ascomycota > Orbiliomycetes > Orbiliales > Orbiliaceae > Dactylellina > Dactylellina drechsleri. Next base: position 979,297 of record JAJTUB010000002.1, read on the forward strand.
ATAGCATGGTCCCTCATCCAGCAAATCTCAGTTCTTCGTTCAAACGCGAGCATTCAGAACCTCGACCAGGAAGTAGTGGTTCCTCGGTCAGTGTGAGTCTTATGCAAACATTAAGGCGAAGCGGAAGTGGTAATACAAGTGGAAACACGAACGAATCATCTGGGGGTACCAATGTGAGCGGATGGGGCAGCTTTCTCAGCAGCATTTGGTCAAGCCCCAGAAGTCGAGGTAGCGCAAGTGTGGCAAGCAGCTTGGCATCGACAGTCGCCGACGACACAAATGCAGAAAGCGGAAAGCTACGTCGTACAGGAACCGATTTGTCTGATCATGTGTACGACGATGAGAACCATGGGTACCCAGGAATATACGATGGGCATGAGGATTTAGGACGACCCCTCGCGTTCGGTCCACCCACACATTGGCACCAAGACGGTATCCGAACTCCAGGATTCGAAGAGAGTACTCTACGATACTCGGTGGATGATGATGGCGTCATTGACGTTGATATCCCAATGGGGTTGCCTTCTATACAACCAACATTCGACATGGGAGGGTTGGGAGCCATTGGGTCATCGCCCTTACCTTCGTCGCCCACCTCTACAACTGCAGCCGAGTCTTCAATGGAGAACTCCTTGATTTCTCTTTCAGCCTTGACTCTACTCCCGCCTTTCCCCCAGGCTACTGGAGAAAGTGATACCACTGGTAATGTGGCTGCGGAGCTTGAGCGCTTTCACCCCGACTTCATCCTGCAGGCTGTCAAATCTTATAAAGATCTCGAGAAAGATATTCGTAGAGGTATGCAGGCGGAACCAACTCCCGCATTTGTCCTCACTCCAGCGAATGAAAACGGTCGTGAAGATCAGAAATGGATCGATATCTGTAGCACTCTCATCGCAGACACCAATACTAAGAAGATCAAGAGGATAACTCTTAGAAGGAAAAAACGGCCTACCCCCGTTTTCTCGCAACACCTGACGGCTGCTCAACTCGTTGCGCATTCTTTCATGCGAGACGAGAATGAGGAGGAAGAATTCATCGAAGAAGATGTCATGGACATGGAGGAGCTATTGGTTTCAGCTGTCGAGAAGGTCATTTCAGAATCACCACCGAAAAATTCGGTTCCCTCTCAAGCAGCGAGTGTCAAGTCCCCGAAGCCTCGGCCACAGAATCCACGTCGCCGAACCGATGTCTCGGATAGCAAGGCGGTGGAATATGACACCAGGAAAGCGGTCCTAGGATCGCTAGAGGACGTCGTGCGCAAAGTAGCCGACGATCGAAAAGCCCTCGTTGAAAACGTTCTCACTGAGGGCGTGGCAAGATGGCTCAACGAGCTGGAAGATGCTGCGGCGGTGTAGTACATCTATCCCCAGCTTGATCTTACACTCTAATAGCATTTAGCGATTAGCTTGTTTTAGCACTAGTTTTCTTTTTTTGTTAATGGTCAGTATTATTACAGGTCTCTTTACATGGGAAGATTTTGGTCCGCGGCGTTCGTGCTCTTTCTGTTCGTTTCCTGCATGATTTCTTTTTCAATAAGCATTGTAATTCCGAGCGCCTTTTCTGATTCATAATATACCAAGGGAACATGGATTTTCTTTACAGTACACTAAGGCAATAGGGGTTTAATTTGTGGACGGTGCCTAATTAATTCCCGTTATCGATTTTTCTCCTGACGATTTTCCTTGTCATGATTGTTGTTTTATTATACTACATACTTGTATTATTCTTCAAATGGATAGCAACCATTCTGCAGCTTTCTTGTTTTATCCTTTCTTTTCTTGTCTGGGCTCGATTGTAATGGGTTTTAATGATGCTCGGGTATATTCGACATTGACTATCATATTTCATACTTCCGTTCTTTAATTACATGGGTCGAAAGTTATAGATGCGGAACACATGGACGGCGGCTTGTTTCAACGTACATACATAGGAAGCGATTTCTGAATCGATGAACATATACACATGAACTAGAATTCTTTTTTTAAGTACTTAATATACAAGGAATACGTACTCCATCGGCCTGTCAAACAAAAATCCAATATATATGCAACATGCATGACGAAATATATAAAAAAAAAAACTGAAGCAAGAGGTAAAGAAAATGAAAACTGAAGTAAAAAGAGAAAAAAAGAAAAAATCTGGCTAGACTTCTATCCGCTCGAGCGAATACGCACCGACCCCTAGATTCTTGCGATATTTATTCGCCCTAACCTCCCTGATCGTTTGCTCGACGGGATTCGACGTTTTCTTCCTCGAAACCGGCGGTGGATATCCCATCGGCAAAACGGCAGCCTTTTTCCGTTCCCGCGCGACAATCTCCGGCTTCCGTTGCCTGCGCGGACGCATGTCGCCCAGCCTGATCGACCTGCGAGGTTTGTTGGACGACTGCATCATCGCATTACTATACGCTTCCGCACGGCTCAAGAAGTGCAGTAACGTTTCTGACACCTGCGATGCACCTTCTAGCGCATCGCAGGTAGCGGAAACTTCGCTGGATAGGGATTCTAGGAGTAATTCCTCTCTTTCGAATTCTTCTGCTTCATCGCTGACGGGTTCTGGTCGTGAAGCGTCGAGGGCTTGTGGGATCAAAGTATCTTTTGCGAGCAGCAAGCCGGTCATCCCAGCTGCATCTACAGCGCTGGTCAATAAATCACAAATCAACCCGAGCCATTCGTCATCCTGGGGATTCTCTCCTTCTTCGTGCGTAGGATTGGAATCCCTCTCGTCCGCATCTCGCAGGAGCTCCCGTCGCAGAATCCTTATCAGACCAGCAAGTTCTGCGCCGTTCAGAGTCTCTCTCAAAGTTCTGATGATAGCGGATCTAGAGAATCTTCCGACTCGGAGTAGAGCTGCTCTGAGGATTCTTTCTTTAACGTCACTGAGGTCTAGCAACAGCTGAGCTTGTTCCAATGCCTTTTCTACCTGCTGCGTAACTCTTTGCAGTTGCTCGTCGTCGAGAGTATCCTCGTTAAGGTCCATCTCGTCAATTTCGTTTGTGACTCCCGCAGAATCTGACTCTCGGACCAGATCGGTCATTATGACTTTGACACTGGTAACGACTTCCTTGAGGGGTATGGCGGTCTTGGAAGCGTTTTCGAGGAAGAAGAGGAGTAGATTGAGTTCCGGGTCAAATTTGGCAAGGGCTTCGACGAGACCGCTACCTTGCGCGGGTAGGTTGGTACAAGAAAAGTAGCCCTCCCATATCAGAAATTTGAACACATTCGGAACGGATATGATGAGTTCGAGTTCCAAAGCGCCAGATTCGGTAATCACCGGTTTGAACACCATTTCGAGAACAGCAGCGACAAATGCTTGCGTGAGATTTTCGAGATAGGGTTCCAGATATTGCCCCTCTTCTGGAGGTGGGTAGAGGAATTCCGGTAAATCTTCGTCTTTAGGGCTACTGCTTATTGATGACCCGTTTGCTTTTGGAGAAGTGGGATCCAAGTGGTCACTGTTTGTGTGGTTTGACCCGTTCGTAGACGTTCCGTTGGCATTGCCATTGGTGATGGCATGAGTACCAGTTTTCCGGTCGAGGCCTATGAACTCTGCAAACTCCTTCTCGAATCCGAATGCGTCACCTTCCGCTGCAAGATCGGCGAGAATCTTCAGAACCTCTCGCGCACGGGTTTCCTTATCGTCGGCTTTTTCTTTCGAGTACCATTCTTTCGAGAGTGTGTATCTAGTTTTCCCAGATTCTAGTTTATCGTCAAGACCAGCAGATTTGACACCTTTACAGAGCGAGTCCAGGATCGTATCACCGGTAAAGAAGCCAGATTTGGTGAGTTGGATAGCAAAGCACCCATGACTGTTGAATCCCACAGCAACATCAAGCTCGGAGATGTAGCCAAGGAACACAAGAGATTTGTGAAGACCAGAATCTAGAGAAAGGATCGAAGGCGATTTGCTGGCGACGTCGAGAGAGAAATGAGTGGCTCCGTATTTGGTGTTATAGACATTGAGTGTGGTATCGGTGGAGACGAAGAGATTACTCGAAGATGTGGGCAAAACGGACGATATGGGGCTGTTTATTTCCAAGAGTGCTTCTGGTTCGGGAGCAAGTTTAGAGAGGTTATATGTCGTTATCGACCGTTCGACTTGTCGAAATAGCGTTCCTGTAGCGGAATGGAAGGCGAACTGAGACCGATCCGATGCACCAGTAGTCGCCAATCGTATTTGTGCCAGCCTTCTGACATGTGCTAGCGTAGAGGAACTCGATATCAAATAGAAAGATATTTCGATATTGTTCGCCTTTCGATTCGTCGCATTCAATGTCACAAGCACACAATCCCCAAGCTTCGCTTGATATCCTGTGAGCACTTCTAGGCGGTTCTTGAGTAATGTCTTCTTCGCAGTGGCGACAGAGATTGTCGACGACATGAGTAGGGGACCTCTAGTCTTGTGCGAAGGGGTATTGCGACTGTTAACCACCCACTTCTCCATTTGTAGATCGGCAGAGAGGCATTGAAGACTGGCATCTTCGGACACGACAAGAACATCGTCAAAAATCGATTCGCCATTGTCTGAACTACTGCTATTGGCTATGTTATGTAGTGAAACGATGTTTGAAAGGCCGGCGACAGGGCGAGAGTGGTGCTCAATCGTTGTGTCCAGAGGTCCAAAGTCTGACACGGGCGATGATACGACAGAATTTGTACGAGAGCTTCGTCGGACGACCTGTTCCTTCCAGGCAGATAACGAGCACTTATCAGACGAAATTGAGACATATGTCCATCTTGTAGAACCATTGGCGCTTTTGACCGAAAGAGGCGAACAGGTGAAGCGGGTAGTAGGAGGGGCCGAGTAGGTAGATATTATACGGGGTGCTTGTACCTAAATGGTAATTGACCGTATGTCAGAGTGATGGCCGTAAACAAGTTTTTGGCAGAGTATCTTACATCTAGCACGGACACTCCATGTCCGTCTACTGCGATAGCAAATTCTGAGCGTTTTCGTTTCCTCGATGGACCCGTCTGCTGGAGGTGTACCTGGCTACCATAGCATCGCTGTGAGGAAGGCTCTGATGCAGAATCTGCACCAGAAAATGATAGAAGAGTGTAAGGGGTAGAGAGCGACACGGAGGGCGCAGCTGATGAAGATATGGCCATCTTCGAAGGATTGGTGCGGATTTGAAGGTAGTGGGTTTTCGAGATAAGGTGAGCAATGAGCGAAACTATCGTCAAGAAAAATTTCGAACACCAAAAAAAGAAAAGAAGAGCCCGAAAACGCCAAGACTTCTTCTCCAGATGTTTGACCCGGAAAAATTTCCCGTTTCGGCCATACAAAGGGTACCCGTTTTGGACCGCGTTGGAGCACGCGTTTGTTGTGAGCGCATATTCTCAACGGCTGCCTTCAATTTAATAAGACCATCCATATATTGTTATATCCAATGTCATATGCCATCCTCTATTCGACTTCATACCATATCGAATCTCCACTCAGACGACCCCTTAGTACCCCGCTAGTCACGATAGACGACTCGAAAGAAACCCTCGAAACGACTCTCCTTTGTATCTATACATTTGACGATCCCTTCTTCCTAACGAAATACGACATACGCTTTATATGAACTAAGACGATCCAGCATAGATATAGAACCGCTTTGACGCCAGAGAAGACGGTGGCGTGAATGTTAAGGCAACAAAGACGATATAAATTCTGCTGATGGATTGCCCTGTCCCGGCCATACACCCGGCTTTGTAGCTCCAGCAATGGGTGGGAAGAAGCAGGATTCGATATCCAGTACTGCATACCCCTTGTCCTCTTGTCCAATTCTCCACAGCGTCTAACTGTTTCAACAGATTTCTTTATCGAAATACCCCCATTGAAAAGGGACGCTCCAAATCCAGCTCTTATACCTCATTCCGAACCTCCAAACTCAATAGCAAATGACTACCCTCAACCTTCAATAGCATCCGTGGGGTCCTTCCCAACCACTACGACCAACGAGGTCCTTCCAGCTATGACCGAAGTCCTTCTCCCTCCCACAAGTATTAATTCTGCAAGAGTGGTCCACCCCTTCTTTGATAAAGAAGCTAGTAAGGATAGGAACAACTTTGAAAAACTTGTCTTCACAGTCTCTAACAACGTCGCAGGGTTGGCAATTCAGAAAACTAAACCTCATGGCAAACCTGAACGGCTGGCGACTACGACATCACCCAAGATCTTAAACGATACCTCAATCAAAGTCACAAAGCCAAGGAAACGATCCAGAAGGCGAAAAGATACATCAATCTCAACACTAGCAATTCATGATGAGCTTATCGAGAGCGTGGTTGAGGAAGTAGGGAATTCTGACGGCGGCTTCCCAACACCACCGTCCGCACACAGCAGCGACTTCGAGGATTCTGGCCAGGATGAACTGGACCATCGGAATCCTAGCAAGAAAAAGCGAAAACATGTTCGCGGTCAGGCTTCGTTGCCATCTCCTCCTAGGTCTTCCGAGAACGAGCTTGTAGGTTCATCTGGCTCTATCGGTATAGCAGCGCAAGATCACGCTCTCTCCCTTGCTGGCCAATCCGACATAGAACTCGTTTCTCAACAAATGCCCGTAAAACAAAACAATGGAAATAATGACACACAAGTAGACTTTACCAATCAGTCAAAAGTGGATAACATCGCCAGTGCACCGGCTGCACGTTCGGCATTCGACTTGATGAAGAAATCCTCCTCTGTAGCAAAAATACGGAGCCGGAGCATATCACCCTCACCTCCTGGAACCGATGGTCCTCCGGCAAAGAAAGCTCGGACAAGAGGTAGACCACGAAAATTCGGAAGCGATGTAGTTGATCTTACGATTGAAAACCCGAGAGACCTTCCTTCTCTTACGCTACCTGCCCCCGGCCCTTCCTTGGTTGTTAAGCTCAAGATTGGAAGAGAGGCTGCAGAGAGGCTTGCGAATCCACCGGAGAAGAAGTCGCTGATTGTGGTACTCAAAGTCCCTAAGGAGCAGCTTGAGAAATTTATTCCGAAACCACATCCATTTTTCATGAAGAAAAGCGAAAAGCGAAAGCAAGCGGCAGTTTCAGAGGACACCCCCAATTCTTCGATCAAGACGAATCCATTTCCAAGCAAACCAGCCGTCAACTTCCTATCTTCATTTCAACCCAAACCGAAATTTAAAATAGAATATTATCCAGCGTGGCCAACCAAGGAGAATGCTCATGTGCGGAATATTGAAGAGTTACTTCCGACACCACAACCTCACTATCTTAAAAGCACATCGTTTCGCAAGGGGAAAGCAAGAGGGTCAGATATATCTCCAGCAGAGTCGACTTTGGAAATATTACGAAACCGGTATACAGGTATATACAATAAGTACCTGTACAAGGATGATCCAACAGGGCCTCCGCGTCCTCAGCCGACAGTCCGGCTTCCAGAGAAGAAACTCGGACGAGCGAGCTATGTCATGGACTTTCTTAAGGAACACGTCGGCTTGGGTCTTTCCTCTGAGTATACACATCCCGCTATCCGGAAACTCGTCGAGAGAGTGAGGAATCCGGACGTGTTACTTACTGCCTTTGATAATAATGACTGTGAAGGTCAACAGTGGACCTCTCTATATGCTCCAACTTCGAGCGCATGCGTACTACAGTCCGGACAAGAAGCGAAAGAATTGAGCAAATGGCTCATGTGTATGAAAATCACGGCAGTCGATACTGGACTGAACTCAAAACCTAAAGCTCCACAGGTCAAAAAGAAAAAGAAGACAAAAAACGAATTGGATGACTTTATCGTCAGTGAAGAGGAGGACCACGATTCAATGGATGAGATAACGGACCCCGAAGATGTCAATGTTCTCTTTCCTGGCCTTCATTCCTCGAAAAATCTAAGGAAATCAGAGATTCGACGCAGGAGCCGATCCGCGGTCACCTCTGTAGCATCGAAGAAACCACGGACCACCTCACCACCGCCGAAACTCCCAAACGCGATTCTAGTCAGCGGACCAAGTGGTGTCGGTAAAACTGCAGCCATATACGCTGCAGCGAAAGAGCATGATTTTGTGGTTTTCGAGATCAACGCTGGCACAAAACGTGGAGGGAAAGAGATTCAAGAGATGGTTGGCGATATGAGCAGAAATCACCTTGTCCACCAGGCTAAAGCTTTCGAGCAAACGACCGCACTCGAACCAGAGCCTAGCAAATCCAACGCCTTGAACTCGTTCTTTGCAAAAAAAGGCCCCATCAGACCAAAGCAGCCAGGCGAAGCCGAACAATCCGAAGATTCCAAGGAAAAGGTTCAGCAACAACAATCTCTGATCTTGATCGAAGAAGCTGATATCCTCTTCGAAGAAGACAATGGATTTTGGAGGTCTATCATTGCTTTGATGCAAAAATCCCGAAGACCCGTAGTCATTACCTGCAATGATGAATCCCTCCTCCCTCTCGAAGACCTTGATTTATATGCGAAACTAAGGTTCAAACCAGCCTCCCCAGACCTCGCTGCAGATTATCTCCTCGTCATGGCAGCCGCACAGGGCCATTTCTTAGATCGTACGATAATTCGACGTCTCTACGAAAAATACAACTATGACTTGAGGAGAACCATCACTCAGCTGAGTTTCTGGTGTCAAATGGCAATCGGCGATCATGCATGGACCGGAAGATACTTCTATACTCGAGATGATCCCGAAAAGGGTCAGGATTTGGCGGCCGGTGGGGTAAAACGCTCCATAAGTGGTGGAACGTACTTTCCCGAGATGGCGTCGTTTGGCAGAGAACTCCTAATCGGTGATAACGGGGAAGATCTCGCCGCGAGCGAATATGACGAAACAGCAATATGGAAAGATGTTGTAGATGGCAGCGGTGTGGATCTGTGTGACAGGCTTTACCACGGAGGACTAGAAGCGTGGATGCAAACTACGGAGAATGATAATAACTCTCTTAATGCTTTTAGTAGCTATATTGACTCCCTTAGCATGTTAGATGCGTACAGCGAAGTTGGAATTTGCAATAGCGATGAGTTCACACAAACGATCGACCCTAGTCAGAGTTCTCTCAAGGACAAACGATCACCAGACAATTTGGTTGATATCAAAGTTTTGGATGCAGAGTTAAAGCCTGACTCTCTGTCTACAAGCTCTCTATTAGCTATCACGGGACAGATTCTCGCAAGAAATGTGCTCCGGGATGCTAACGAGGTAGCTGCGAAGGGACACTTTACTGCATTTTCCGAATTGGATATCGTCAACATGATTTCTATAAAGCGCGACTTTGACCAAATACGCAAGAAAAAGCGACAACATGAACTTCGCTACCCGTTTGAAAAAATTATGAACGGACACACACAACTCATCCGTCCGGTTTCCATCCTCGTTGAAACCATTCCGTATATTCGAGAAATCGCCAGGTTCGACCAGCAGAACGAGGAAGTTGCAAGAGAAATGAGCAGCTTAATCTCTCAACGGCCTAGTGGCGGTGGGAAAAAGCGAACGACCAGGGCTGCTGCATTCGCTTCCGAAGGACGAAGCCGTGGAGGCGGGAGACCTCTAGGTGAACAATACCTCCGCGGTAGTATCGGAGCGATGCTTAGCACTGGTGGCGCCCATTGGGGTGATTCGGTTGAGCTGTATACATACAGACCGACGCCTGAGCCTGAGCCCGAGCCGGAGCCGGTGACGTTAAGTATTGTGCAAGTGGTTTTTGATGAGGTTCAAGTTGCACGGGAGCAGGTTTTGGAGACGATTCAACAAGATGAGACACGACAGTCACGAAGAAAGGTTATTCATGATGATATTGAGGAATGGCCGTCTGATGTGTAAAAAGCTTGTATTATATTTTTGCATTGCCCCGTTCTGGTTTTTGATTCTTGTATTGGAATTCATGTGAATCCTGTTTCTTTGGCGGATCTGCTGCTTTGAAGCGCTTGAAATGAACTCACTTTTTCTTTAGTACTGCTGGTTTTGATCTCTTTGTATAGTATCTACACTACATGGAAACGGCGTTTATATGGCTTGAAGCCAGGAATGGCACAATTTACAAAAGTCTCCATATGAGATTTGTTTTAATGTTTAGCTCGAAAAGGGTTTCCTGCGTTTGAAGGTAGTTTTGATTTTCAATCCGTTCGCTGTGAGGATAATACTGCGCTTGACATTGAAATTCGGAATCCAAACCTTGAAAGTCGAAACGTCTCAAAATCCCCAGATAAATTAAAAACATAACCTTGTGGATATTGAGGTGTTCTTCAGCTGTGCCTCGCAAGTTGCCTCGCCTGATACCCTCGGTATCAGAGATTTTAGTTAAATTACAATAACAAGCATAAGTCTCGTAACCGACCTGTTTACGGGATTGAGTTTCCTCGAAAGATCGAGGCTTTGCGTTGACGTGATGGCGTGCCATGGTTCTGCGAAAGACCACCTGCCTCAAAGGGGGAGAAAGCACCGTAAGAGGCGCCAGTATTACGACCAGGTATTCCGACGAGAAGCATGCATGGTCCACCGGGCGGTACGTAAATGTTGTTTGGTACTTTCCATCTCTAAATATAGGATCCACACAGACAATTTTTAGTCTGCGGGACGAGGCTAGGACGAGAACTTGAGGAAATTTTTATTTCCATTAGTGTTTCTGTATTTTTTGGCAACCCCGCATGTGCCTGCTCTTGCTTGCTTTGCATCTGCATGTAAAATGGCGGGCGCTTACATACACCTTGTCAAGCATGATACCGGTGTGTCTTAATTTTTCGAGGGCTGCTTGCAGTTTAGAGGGATCGATTGGCAGGGCCGGGGTATAAACCGAGCCAATTGACGGGCGACGGAGGGGTGATACATACGTAAGTACGGAGGCTCCGTGGAACGAATTAGGTCAAAGTTTTGTTGGCGGACGTCGAGGGATCCAGATATTCGGGATTTTCACAATAGATATTGTTCGTCGTGCCTTTTCTATCTTTGTTATATATATATATATATATTTGTGGCCGGTGCCGTTTTCCGATTACGCACCTCGCGATTCGGGAATGTCATGGCGGGTTCATAGCATGTCGAAAACATTTTGAGGTTGTCTCGTAAACCAGCCGCGCAGCACGAAGTTTTGAGGCGTAACTTGCGTTCGCATGGCGCCTGGTATTCTCCTGGTTCCTTTTTCTTGAAAATTTGTGTTTTGCCTTAGCTCGCTGTGATGCCCCCGTGGATATTATATCTATCACCCAGGGTGAGAACTAATAGAAGGGAAAAAAAAATTAATAAACATCCGACGACAAAAAGAGGCAACCGAGGTCGGGAGGATGAGACGGTGAGTGTAACGAAAGGATTCGGAAACAAAGGATTCATCGATTCGATCTTCCGTGGGCTTAGCGAGAGTCAAAATCATGGCAACGACCTTGGATCTTGCAGGTAGAGTTCTAATAACATTATAAGTAGCAGTCAAAATAATAAAAAGCGTCAATACGGTGTATAGATGGAAGTTTCTTCAAAGATATCTACATCTAGATTTGGATATAAGCTTCTAGATCGATCAACGGGTAATGCAAGCGCCTAGCCGTACGGTCCAGGCTGTAAAGCATTATGGTTACATGCAGATAATAGCGGGCGAAGGGGTTGTTGCGCGCGTGCCTAGCTGCCGGATGCCAGATGAAGATGCATGAATTTTCCTTTATTACCGTATAGACCAGCCTTACCCATGCTGGATTGCATTTAGATGGTGTACTATGTAATTTACGTTATATGTCTCCTGACAGATACATATCAACCAGTTTGCATGCTTCCCCCATGTTACTTTTAGAGTTTTTCTCGATGAGTTTTTTTTTTATATGATATAATTTCCTTTTGTGTATTTGGAGAAGCTCGTGTAATTTCGCTATGGTCAACAATAGAGACAGGCGAGATTATATATTATTATTAGGCACTCTATAGTACCAAATCTTTCGCTATATTGATTTTCGTGATCATATGATTTTTAGCTTAGCAGTTGATAGTCCGGGATCGCAGATTGTGATTGCCTAGGCTACAGGTCAGGCTAGGGAAACTTTTTTGATTGTCGAGCTATATAAGATGGATGATATAGATATATGAGATGCATATATCAACTCGACCACAACTTCTTGGGGTCGATAGTATATAGAAGTGTGTAGTGATAGATGCTTTGTAAATTACCGGTAAAACAGGCGCCGGGAATTATATCTTAGATGGTTCGGACGATGAGCTCGCACTCCTTTCTGCAGCGGACCGTTTTAGTGTTTAGTTAGCTTTAGTTCTTGACCGACCGCCTCGCTAGCGTTCGTTCCTGGCCAGCCACGCCCTGGTCGTCACTGTTCTGGGACTGGTATGTTGGAATTTGTCTGTTTTAATATAATTTATTGGTTGGGTGGGTCTCGACGGCGGCGAAGCGGGCTAGCCTATGTCCAGATTACAAGCACCACCAGATTATTAGCACTGATTGGACATATTACCATATCTTTTTTCTGGACTGTACCTGTTCCTGTTCCTGTTTCCCGTTCCTGTCTGTGCCTGCTGAGCCTCTATTCTTTCTTATTCTTCTGCTCTTTTCGTTTCCTTCCTCTTCTCTTCCTTCTCATCGTCCATCAAGGCATACCTTCGGATTTCCAATCACAAAACCCAGCCCCGACTTTTTCTCCCTCCCCCCCTCTCTCTCTCTCAACCGTTGACCGACCTGAGTCGACCGGATGAACGGCTAACCAGCTGGTTGACTGCCTTGTCAGTTTGCAGATTCGTTTGTATCCTAAAAGAATCGAATCGTCAGTGCTTTCTGTCCTGCATATAGGCACAATCCGTCTTTTGGTTGGCTGCTGCTGCGGAGTGCGGTTCATGCGTATGTGCCTACCTCGTTAACCGGTCCATCTGGGTTTCCCCTTCCCGATCGAATCGAATCTCCTGCCCTCGACATCGCTGCTCGTCGACTATAATTAATCCTCAGGCTGTTATTATTGTTATTTATTTCTATAAGTTAACTGAGAAGGCTATTCATTGAATCCGGCGAATTAGTTTATGCTGGTGGTATTACAAGGGACTTTGACAATAATCGGGTCAAGCTTCGACGAATTCTTCTGGCCTCGTTTTACACCCTCCGTCTTTTAACATCGTCATCTCTCATCTCAATACTATCGCCCTCTTCCTCTTCCTTCTCTTCATTCTCCCATCTCGTCATCATTTAACCTCTTATATACTTATATACTTATATTTTCTACTCCTCTTTTCATCGCGTCCTTCAAATAGTACTTCCGTTCCTTTTTTATTTTTTTGATCGTTCGCACGAGAAACGGTTGCAGACCCCTCCGTCTTAGCCCGGTTTCTCTTCTTCGCCGGACCCGCCACTAACTAAAACTAATCAACCACCACCACCATTACGACGCTCCTTTCCCTCTTTTCCTTCAATACGAACTATAATAATTCTTATCTGGTTATTCGTTTAATTGAATATCTTATTACCACTTTCTATTATTATTCGTTCTAACGACCGTTGCAAATTGACAAAATAAACTTACGGCTGTTGTATTACATATATCCACCCCTCCCCTTCTTCGTCCCACTCGATCGTTCTGGAACTCTCCTCTCCTTTTTCACCACTTCGACGAACAACCTCTTTCTCCTCCTACTTCTCCTTCCCATCGCCGTCCTCGCCATTCTCGACATCCTCCTTTTCGGTTTTCGAAGAGAGAGTGAAAATACACTCGTTCCAACATTCAGTCACTCATTCTCTCCCTTCCGTCTTCCCGTCAGCTTGCGTGCGTTTAGGTGTCCCCGACGAATTCGAATCAAAACAGAAGTTAACGGAATTTCAAACTGAGTCGACAGAGAAACACGCCGGTTCTTCGTCCCCCACTCGCACACCAGCAGCAGCCAGCCAGCCAGCCGGAGTCTTTCGTTATCCTCTCCCGTTCTCTCCTCCCTTTTCTCCCTTTTCATTACAACTATATATATATATATATATAATATAATATACCTGGACGGCCCCCCAACAAGGGACTACTCCTCAAACAACCTCCAAAATTTCACGACTCATCCCCTCCATCCTTCGCCCGCTCTCCTCCCTCAGGGCCCGACCTCTATCGCCTCCTGGCGAAGAGTTTCCTGCTCTCTCTTCTCCCGAACTCCCTCAGACTCCGACCTCTCCGAGGTCACCACGCAACATGACGTCCCCTCAATATGCCAACATGCCCGCCTCCCCGAACAAGATACCCTCCGCTCAGGCGACACCTACCTTTGCGACCATTCCCGAAATGCCCAACAACAAGAACATAATGAACTGGTCAACGGAGGATGTCGTCACGTTTATGAACGAGCTGGGGCTACCTCAGTACCCGGACGCTTGGATAGGTGAGCCCTTTCTTCTTTCTTGTCACTATAGTTGTAATTTGGGTGGGAATTTTGCAGACTAACCCCACATGATACCAAAATATGCAGACAACGAGGTTACCGGCGAGGCGCTTATTCATTTAAACCACGAGGAATTACAAGAAATGGGCATTGAAAGTATCGGTCACCGGCTGCAAATCCTCAAGGCCGTTTATAAAGTAAAAATCGCCCACGAGGTACCCATAGAAGCCGATCACTACGTTCCGATAAGTAAGCGACAACTCGATAGATCGTACAGATAACAAAGAAACTAACCCGGGTATCACCATTTGTTTTTTTAGCCGCAAACCCTGCAGATGCCAACCCCGATACCACTTTTGTTACCGTTTCCGAATTTCAGCAGTTGATATCAGCCGTCAAGATACGAGACGACAAGGTGTTTCAATTGGAGCAGGAATTAAGAAGGGTCAACGAGGCTTTCCATAAACTTAGAGAGGAGATGCTCCCGATCTTGAAAACTATCAAGAACGAGACCAAGCCTTTACCAAAACCATCCTCCACCTCGAACCAGGCCACATCGACTACACCGACCTACAAAGAATTCGATGGCAACTATGATACCTACCGAGCCCGACCCACAATCGAAGCTACCACTGCTGAGAGTGTGGATATCCGACGTGAGCCAACACCTCAACCTCTATTATCGCAGCCCCCGAGCCGGAAATACTCTGTCAAAAAGGTGGACGGTTCGAAGGGGTATTTTGGCAAATCTGCAATCTCACCGACATCTGATACCCGTAACACCATTCGAGAGCAATTCGCTACGGTCAAAGAAACCAACAATATTGATTCGATAACTAGCACGCTCGTTCCAACACCCGGTAGCGGACTCCAATCGCCTCCCACAACAGGAGTTAGCGCTAAAGAGAGGTCCGACACAGCACCTTCACTCCCAACATCACTTCCTACCCCGTCATCCCCGCACAATGGCATCGGCGTGCAGCGGAGTTTCAGCACAACAAGACCCAGCGGGCGATACAGACCGTCGCGGGTGGAGGAGCCATCAGGAGAGCACAGAGATCGCTCGAGGGAACGTGAAAAGCGAAATCGCGATCACCCACCCGTCGCATCACCACCCGCCGATGATGAGGGTAGCAATCCACCCACCGTTGAAATCTTCAAATCATTTAGGGTATCCATGGAGGATCCTTGCTACAAAGTTCTCCCTGCGGCTCTCAAACGGTACAACATACAAGCGGATTGGCAACACTACGCTCTTTATATAGTATATGGAGACCAGGAACGTTGTCTGGGCTATGATGAGAAACCGTTGATTTTATTCAAACAGTTAGACAAGGAGGGCAAGAAACCGATGTTTATGCTACGGCGGCATATAAACCCGGATTCCGGACAGCCTAGCGGTGTGGTAACTGCGAACCCGCCAGGTGGGGTATTATAGACATATGTCGGATATATATCAAAAATATATGTTGGATATTAAATCCGAGTCGCCGGCAACTATTATATAATTTTTATTTTCGATTAACAAGTATAATGGTTTTTTTTGATCGAGAGGATGAATTCAAGTTCTTTTGGGTTTTAGAAGAAACGCACAACATCCACAAGCACCCTTTTTAAAAGTCCAACTGTCGGATATCTTCTCGAAGTTTTGCAGCAGCCTTAGCACATTTTTCTTGTTTCTCGACATGGAGAAAAGCCAGCGTTCTTCTGTGCCTTTATTTATTATTTATTTTTACTTTTTTTCCCCACGCACTATATCCTGTTTAGCCCTCTTTGTCTTTGAGCTTTGAGCTGTTCGAAACCTGATATATTGGCATTTATTCTTATCATTTTTTTGAGATTTAAATGGGCATGCATCTAGTCGTATTTTATATTGTTTGGGTATTATATTAGCTAGCCATATTCTTCTTCGATGTATAAAGCTTTTACTTCTTCTCTACCTTTGACTCCCTTTTTTTGATGCTCATGGTTTCTTAAGATTGCATTCTTGTCGTTCTTTCGTTGTAGCCGGTATTCTCGATGCTATACTGCTGCTTTTTCGTAGACGCTTGTGGTACGAGGAATATGACGGATATTTAAATATTTCCTGTTTATCTTGGGCGACTCTGATAAAGCCTATACATTGTGAGACTATAGAGCATCTCACTCTATCTTGTATAAGGGATATCTGAACGCAATAGAAAATAACCCAAGATTTCGAGTGTGGTATTTGAACACTTGGATATAGTACTTTTTTCGATGTCAACATTTTTGTTAGTATCGTACATTTAAAAGTGTTTATAACTGATGGCTAAATTTTGTGATTTTTGAAACGGCGTCACGAGTTTTTGGATATCCGTATATACAGCACCGATGCCAAAATGGTTAAGAAAACTATGTAATCCCAATCGGATCACTGTATTTGGAAGATTATTTTTTGTCTCCCTCGGATTTGTCGTCGCTCTTCTTGTTGTCATCAGATTTGGATTTTTCATCGGATTTATCATCCTTCTTGTCTTCTTTCTTGTCTTCTTTCTTTTCCTCTTTCTTTTCGTCGGCCTCATCGTCCTTCTTTTCTTCCTTCTTTTCGGGTTTTTTGTCCTCCTTCTTGTCCTCTTTCTTTTCTTCCTTCTTATCTTCACCCTGTGGTTCCTGGGCCTAGATGTGGTCGTTAGTATATATCTTCCCGTGTAATGAAGTGGTATCAAGAACGGATGCAGGCGGACAACCTTCTTTCCTTTCTTCACATCTTCCTTCTCTTCCTTCTTTTCCTCGTGTTTAGAAGCGTGGGAGTCTTCTTTATGATGATCGTCGTGGTGACCGCCGTGGTGGGCATCAGTGGGAGAAGTTTGAAGAAGCCAGTACGACTAGATGTATATTTCAATTGAATTGTATAAATTAGCCATTTACTGCTCGTTTTCTTTCTATTTTTTCTATACCAATCGATGACTTACACCTGGAACGGTGACCGCGACTGCTGCTACGAGCCTGTTATACATTATATACGACCAATTGGTTAGTCCCGCAACCTAATCGTCGAACAATTGATCGTTTGAGATATTTTAAATAAAGTGGATATATAGATCTTCCGGGAGATTTATATTACCATGGCAGGTCGCTGGTCTTTTGGTGCGCGTGGTGACCGCCTTCGGAGTATCCCCTTCTGATGGCGATTCTATTGATGTTTCCTGCGGCTCGGAAAGACGACGACGACGGCCGCCCGGTACGGGAAGCGAGAACGGCGAGACGACGGGTCGCGGGACGGAACATGATGGGGGTATTGTGTGTATTGGATTGAGTGTCCTGGAGGATTGAGAAAGATGGAGGGAGTAGGTATGGAGGTACAGATGGGAGAATGAAGAGTCAATTGGCGTCCTCGGAGAAGTGTGCGGGTTTTTGTGGGAGGTTGAGGTGGAGTTTGGAATGGTGATATGAAGGTCGAGGGTGGTGTGGTTTCAACCTGCCAGCCCGGCTAACACGCCAAGCGCGCCGACCCGGGAAAGGAAGAGGAAGGCAATGACGTCTCCGCTTCCGGGAAGGTCTTCCCCGGGAGATAGCGGGGGAGTCCCGGGGATGAAACGCGTGTGGAGTGTGTTCCTGTTTCTTATCAATTTCCCCGCCAGCTTCGTCGACTCGTTCGTCAGAGGAGAGCTTCCGACATTGCTGTGACTGAACTAGCTTGCTTGCTCGTCCAAAGACGCATTGTTCATTCCCTTCTTCACCATCTCTCCGTTCCTCCAAGATTTCCCCAAGCTACCCTTTCAAACAACTATCTGAAACTTTCCAATTCATCTCATTACTCATACCTTCTTTCCCTCTTTACCCATCATATTCCAGTTGACGGTGCTAGAATTCTGAAAGAGTGTGATTGTGGAGGGGTTCGTCTGCAGAGCTTCACGACGACCTCCAAAGCATATCGATCCTTTCATCTCCACGTAAGTCCCGTGACTTCTAATGATCCTCCTCTCTCCCACGCTTCTTTCTCTTCGCGCTCTGAATATTCCTGTTTCTGTAAAATACCATACAATATTTCTAAATTCATCACCATCTCTCCGTTCCTAGATTAGTTACTCCTCACCGGATCCGTCGACGTCCCCAAGATGTCTCAGCAATTTCAGATAAACCCTATCCTGCAGCATCTCTCCGATGCTGACAGCGACTTCCGTTTCATGGCCTTGAACGACCTGTTCTCCCTAGTGACGTCCTCTTCCAACTCTATTAGTAATGATTCTGGATCCACGACTTCACGCCTTATTGACGGTGTTGTCAAGGCTCTAGATGATTCTAACGGCGAGGTTCAGAATCTGGCTGTCAAATGGTTCGTCCTAAAAGCTTTCCTTTCATCCCATCCTGTCTCATCATCTAACGATTGTTATTTCTAGTCTCGCGCCCCTCGCTCTCAAAATTAAGGATTTACAACTCAGAGACCTCTTCGGCAAACTGACAGAGCTCATCGGTACTTCTTCCGATCCCTCCATCCCAGCGACAGCTCTGCGATTGGTTATCGCATCTCTATCTAGATATGGCTCCTCAGTTCAAAGTACCAGCTCCGTCAATACCTTCAACACGGCACAGCAATCCATTCACCTTGTCGTCATCCCAAAACTCTTGACAATCTTCACCCCTGGACCTAATAAATCTAGCGGTCAACAGAGCATCTCCGTCGACATCGTCGATGTTCTTATTGAGATTCTACGATCTTTCGGAGATACCATTGATCCCGCCGATCTCGAAAAGCTCCAGCCGGCCATTCTCAGCCTCATCGAGCATGACAAGTGCTCTTCTGTTGTTAAGAAGAGAGCCGTTACCGGGCTGGCATCACTGTGTGTCTACGCTTCCGATGGTTTGCTCAGCAATACCGTCTCGCACTTGATCATGGCCTTCCGAGCTTCTCACATCACACCGAACATGCAGAGACTTCTGGTTTCCATCACGGGAGCGCTATCTAGGTCTACACCAAAACGCTTTGGTCCGTATCTTAAGACTTTGGCACCGTTCGTTCTCGCCCTAGTTGACGGTCACGATTTGGAAAGAGATGATGATGAGCCGCAAACAGAGCAGGACGAAGTTAGAGAAGCCGCATTGGCTGCTTTGGAGTCATTCTTGGCTCACTGTCCTGTTGAAATGAAGGTGTTCACAACTGAAGTTATCGCTGCCGGCTTGCTCTTCTTGAAGTACGACCCGAATTATGTTGGTGATGATGAAGACGACGAAGAGATGGGTGGTACTCAGGCGGATGATGACGACGAAGATGATGCCGACGGTCTTGAGGACGAAGAATTCGAAGATGAAGGTGGGCTCAGTGATGATGATGACATCTCGTGGAAGGTCCGACGTGGGGCTGCCAAACTTCTCAGCACCGTCATTAGCACAAGAGCTGAAGACTTGCTCAAGGAGACTCTGTACACAGACGTGGCTCCGTCGCTGGTCAAAAGGTTCTCAGAACGTGAAGAAAATGTCCGATTGGAGGTCTTGGCTACTACCACCACTCTCATCCGCAGAACTAGAGATTTGGCATATTCGAGCTCCGGCGGAGGACAACGAGTCGTTACCAGCGTTAAGAAGCGCCGAAGAGGCTCGGATATTAGTATGTACGAGCAGGAGAAGTCATCGATGCTCCCACCGGACCAACCATCGGCCTCCTACGCTCTTCAGAAGCTTTCACCGCAACTCGCAAAATCCTCTGCTAGATTGTTGAAGAACATTCCAAGCTTGAACACCAAACAGACCACCGTTGACTTACTATCAGCTCTGATCTCTGCCCAACCTGATCCGAACGAGACGTTGAAGGCCGTGCTGCCTCCGATTGTTGGTATAGTTGCCGCTTCGGAAGGTGCATCTGCTGCTCCAGCGTCCGCTGCAGCTTCAGGAAGCTCGGCAGCTTCTTCCTCATCTCTCAGGATTGAAGCCCTCAAGTTCTTGAGTACCGCGTTTGTCGAAGGTGGCGACGACGCTCTCAAGCCTTCTCTTGTCGAGATCGTAAACGCTGTCGCTAGAGCCGCAAAGGACAAGTTTTACAAAATTTCAAGCCAGGCTCTCAGTACAGCTTCGGAATTGCTCAACCTCCTTGCTGCAGAAATTGCCTTGGAGGACGTCTCGTGTTTCGCGACACTCTTTGATTCGATAGTTTCGAAGATACAACAAAACGATGCGGATCTTGAAGTTCGAGAGCGAGCAATTGAGGCTATGGGAAGCTTGCTTACGGCTACAAGTGGGACAAACTATTTGGATCAGGATTCTAAAACCAAGGCTTTCATCTTGCTGCTTGAGCGTCTTCGTAATGAAACTACTCGTTTGACGACCGTTCGTGCTATTGAGAAATTGGCGCAAAATGCACACCCGCAGGATCTCCCACCTGCATGGGTAAAGGACGTCATCTCGGAGCTTGGAGCACAGTTGAGGAAGGCAAATCGCGCACTCCGAGGTTCCAGCTTGGTCGCGCTTAGAGCTTTAGCCTTGAATCCGGGTGTTCAGCCTACCCTTTCCCAAGGAACTGCGGATGAGCTCGTTGCTGTTTTGACGCCATTACTCTCATCAAGCGATCTTCATCTGTGCGGACCTGCTCTTCAAATCCTGTCCGTTCTCGTCGCCGGTGGGGTGCCCCTTAAGAGCGAAATTATTCAAGGTATTGCGGGTCTTGGCCAGAATCCGCTCAGCGGTGGACCATTGGAGGCCCTCTTAGGCTTAGCCAGAAGCGCCACCGCGAAAGGACAGGGCAATGAGATTCTCGGATGTTATCTTGATCTTGGTGTTAGCGGAAATACTGTTGTTGTCGCGAAGGTTATCGGTACAATTCTCGCTACCGGTGCCGATACTAAGCAAAAGTTGAGCGTTTCGCTAGCAAACTTTGTAGATGAGATTCAGAGCTCATCCGATGATAAGAGGAAGAGTTTAGCATTGATGGTGCTCGGAGAGGCCGGCTTGAACGGACATGGAGAGTTCTCTTTGGGTCCGGATATCTTTATCAAACAGCTCAAGTCCAACAGGGAGGATGTTCCTCTTGCCGCCGCGACGGCTCTGGGTCTTGCTGGTGTTGGCAACCCGCAGCAGTTCGTCCCAGCCATCATCAAGGAGTTCGCTGCTAGTTCGTCTGCAAAGGACCAATATCTATTGCTACATTCGTATAAAGAGGTTTGGCTTTCATGTCAGTAAAGGGGTGGTGTTCGATGCTAATTTTATCGTAGATTTTACAACATTCTGTTCAAAAACCAGGAAACATCAGCGGTTTCGGACAAGACATTTGGCAGCATTTATTCGCTGCTGCTAAGTATGACGAGAGCAAGAGTATTGCCGCTGAATGCGTTGGAAGGCTCGCGATTATTGATCCGAGAACCTACATTCCACGCCTGCAGGTAAATCGCCAGATTCCCATTCTAGGTTCGGCCGCGTATTAATTTGATTACAGGAGCAACTGAAAGATTCGGATCCAGCCGTCCGTGGTGTGGTTATCTCTGGTTTGCGATATACCCTCACTGATACTACCGGTAGTTTCGAATCGAACTTGCAGCCTGTTGTGATTGATCTCTTGATCGCCATGCTCAAAGACCCCAACCTGGACAACAGAAAGTTGGCGTTGACGGCGCTCAATTCGGCAGCTCATAGCAAAGCTAGTCTTGTCAAGCATAATCTGCCGTCCTTGCTTCCCTTGGTTTACCAGGAGACCATCATCAAACAGGAACTCATCCGAGAAGTTCAGATGGGACCGTTCAAGCACAAGGTCGACGACGGTCTTGAGTTACGAAAGAGTGCTTATGATACCTTGTACGCGCTTATTGAGACCGCGTACACACGTATGAACCCCAGCCAAATCTACGATCGTATCATTGCGGGTTTGGGAGACGAGCACGAGGTTCAGATTATCTGCAACTTGATGCTAGGCAAGTTGGTTGTGATTGGTAAGGAAGACATAATCAAGCGATTGGATAGCATCGCGGAGAAGTACAAGGTTACTTTGTCGATCAAGCCCAAGGAAAACGCGGTTAAGCAAGAGTTAGAGAAGATGAACGAGTTGAACCGCTCGATTTTGAGGACAACGTTGACGATTCAGACGCAGATTGGGGCGGGGGCTAATCATGAGCAGGGGTGGGTTGCGTATCATGAGTGGGTTAAGCAGAATCATGGAAGTGAGATGGCGAGTTTGGAGAAGGAGGAAGCAAAGGCAGCGAAGGGTGGTATCGCCGCTGGTGTGTAAGTGGCAGGAGTTCTTGTTTCTTCCTTTATCTTAATCTCCTCTTCCATCGCATTTCTTTGTTTGGAAATGGGCATAGCACCAGATGCGCATGTCTTTATTGTTTTTCCTGCATCATGTTTTTCTTTTTCACAAGGAATTTTCGGGGGGTCGCTGGTTGATTCATCAGCAGGATGTGAGGAATGTATAGCTAAAAATGGCTTTGGTTTTATGAATGTTAAGAAATTAAAATTTTATCATCTATCATTCTCTGTATATGTGAGGATCGTACGTGAAGTGGATCCACGATGCCAGATTTGATATCCGAGGCCGGGGTGATTTGACGACGGAATGAGATTGTGTTGCAGGTGTGGTTGATGCCATATTGAGACATCCATCTGTCTTGGGATACCATGGAACGATGGAAGGATCACGAATGTCTATTTCAGATGCACCAGAGTTTAGGATTTGTACAAGTTCCGCGTTCGAGTCGCGCAAGGGATGAGAGGGGCGCGAGTACATACTTTTGCCCGAATCTGTTGCCTACTTGAGTATACATGTTTCTGGCTGAGAGGATACGTGGAGCTATCTTTTATGTTTGCTGCTGCTTAACAATAGACTTTTCAGCTGTGGGTAGCTGGTTTTGGAGAGTTCCAGCACCTTCGAAACGGCCACCCGGGATGGATGAGCCACCGCCTGCTGTCCTGCTCACACAAAGTTGAATTATTATTGTATATAAATAGGTGGTACCGGGGCGGAACTGGATCCTCAGAGATACTTCTCACAAGGCTGTCTGTGGCAAAGGCGCACTTGTACACTTTGAATCTGATTTAGCGTGTGACTGCAAGTTGCATGACTTGCCAGTCCAAACTGACTTGCCTCTGCGATTCGCTGAAACCCCACCGGAAGCTACGTCGAAGCTCTGTTCAAAGCAACACCAACCTTAAACTGCCTTTTCATCCTCCACGTCCACCACTTCTTCCTCCTTCTCCCTTCTTCCTTTCATCATCTCATCTACCACTTCACTACCTCTGCTCCTGCAACGACTCCGTCATCTCACCATCTACACCGTCCATCTTCCCCTTCCCTAGATTGTTAACTTTCTCACGCGAATCATCCAATACACACAGCTTTCACCATGGGCGCTGACGAAGAAGCTTCAACGCACAAGAAGGTCAACTTGACGTAAGTTCTTCACCTCTATATCTCTCTTCCCCGTCACGACTACCCGTCCTTTCATCCAGTCAAAATAGAACAGTTTTCTAACATCGTTTTTTGCTTCTAATCTCCAGTGATGCTTCGGGTGGTGAGAGGAAAGAGGTATGACGACGACAACCCATCCCACCTTTTTTCCATTTTATCGATAAAAGCAGAGCAAGGCTGTTGCCTGCTCCTACATCCCACTTTCAAATCCATCCTGGCAAACTCTCTGATACTGACATTTCATCCCCAAATCCAAAGGTTGACGCGACTGCCACCGCGATTCTCAAGAAAAAGAAGAAGCCCAACAGCTTAATGTAAGTTTATCCTTCAAATCCAGGTCTTTATCGGAAGAATTCGGCTGGTTAACATCGTTTCCTCTTTTTCCCTTTTGTGCAGCGTTACCGATGCATCCAATGATGACAACTCTGTTATCGCCCTTTCCAACAACACCATGGAGACCCTCCAGCTCTTCCGTGGAGACACAGTCCTGGTCAAGGGAAAGAAGCGACGGGACACCGTCATGATTGTTCTCGCCGATGACGATATGGAAGATGGAAGCGCCCGAATTAACAGGGTGGTCCGAAATAACTTGCGAGTGAGATTGGGCGATATCATCACTGTTCACCCGTGTCCCGATATCAAATACGTAGGTTTTCAACTGAAGCTTTCAAGGAATTCGAAGAAACTCGTCTGACATGAGTAATATTTTTAGGCGAAACGCATTGCCGTTCTTCCGATCGCGGATACCGTCGAGGGTCTTACTGGTTCCCTCTTCGACGTCTACCTCAAGCCATACTTCCTGGAGAATTACCGACCAGTTCGACAAGGTGATCTGTTCACCGTTCGTGGTGGTATGAGACAGGTGGAGTTTAAGGTTATTGAAGTCGATCCCCCAGAGTACGGTATCGTCGCACAGGACACCGTCATCCACTGCGAAGGCGAGCCTCTCAATCGTGAAGACGAGGAGGGTAACCTCAATGATGTCGGTTACGACGATATTGGAGGTTGCAGGCAGCAAATGGCAAAGAGTACGTTTTACACATGGATTATTTCTTTAACTATATATCTAATATTGGCTTTTTTACAGTTCGAGAATTGGTTGAATTGCCTCTTCGCCATCCACAGCTCTTCAAGAGCATAGGTATCAAGCCTCCTAGAGGTATTCTGATGTACGGACCCCCCGGTACCGGTAAAACATTGATGGCTCGTGCTGTTGCCAACGAAACTGGTGCCTTCTTCTTCCTGATCAACGGTCCTGAGATCATGTCAAAGATGGCTGGTGAATCCGAATCCAATCTCCGAAAAGCCTTCGAGGAAGCTGAAAAGAACTCGCCCGCTATCATCTTCATTGATGAAATTGACTCCATTGCACCAAAGCGTGAGAAGACAAACGGTGAAGTCGAGCGACGTGTCGTTTCTCAGCTTTTGACTCTCATGGACGGAATGAAGTCCCGGAGCAACGTTGTCGTCATGGCTGCCACCAACAGACCCAATTCTATCGATCCCGCTCTTCGACGTTTCGGTCGTTTCGATCGTGAAGTCGATATCGGTATTCCTGATCCAACCGGTCGTTTGGAGATTCTTCAGATCCACACTAAAAACATGAAACTCGGCGACGACGTCGATCTCGAGTCCATTGCTGCTGAAACTCACGGTTATGTCGGCTCCGATATTGCCTCTCTTTGCTCTGAAGCTGCCATGCAACAGATTCGTGAAAAAATGGATCTCATCGATCTCGACGAGGAGACCATTGATGCTGAAGTTTTGGACTCGCTTGGTGTGACTATGGAGAACTTTAGGTTCGCCCTCGGTGTCAGCAACCCATCGGCCCTTCGCGAGGTTGCCGTCGTCGAAGTTCCAAACGTCAAGTGGGACGATATCGGTGGTTTGGACGGCGTCAAGCGCGAACTCATCGAATCCGTCCAGTATCCTGTCGAGCACCCCGAAAAGTTCCTCAAATTTGGCATGTCCCCATCGCGTGGTGTCTTGTTCTACGGACCACCTGGTACCGGTAAAACAATGTTGGCCAAGGCTGTCGCCAACGAGTGTGCTGCCAATTTCATCTCCGTCAAGGGACCCGAATTGCTCAGCATGTGGTTTGGTGAATCCGAATCCAACATTCGTGACATTTTTGACAAGGCTCGTGCGGCTGCTCCTTGCGTCGTCTTTTTGGACGAATTGGATTCTATTGCCAAGTCCCGTGGTGGTAGCGTTGGAGATGCTGGTGGTGCTAGTGACAGAGTTGTCAACATGCTTCTCACCGAGCTTGATGGCATGGGTAAGTTTTTAACTGATGATATACCCTGATTTTAGAGTATAAAATTCTAATAAAAATGTGATGTACAGGTGTCAAGAAGAACGTTTTCGTTATCGGTGCGACCAACAGACCGGAACAGCTCGACGCTGCTCTTTGCAGACCTGGCCGTCTCGATACTTTGGTCTACGTTCCTCTTCCAGACCAAGAATCTCGTCTGTCGATTCTCCAAGCTCAGCTCCGAAAGACCCCGGTTGCCGACGATGTGGACTTGACCTTCATTGCCAGCAAGACCCACGGGTTCTCCGGTGCCGATCTTGGATTCGTCACGCAACGAGCCGTCAAGATCGCCATCAAGGAGTCCATCGCCGCTGAAATCGAGCGTAGCAAGAACAAGGACGGTGACACCGAGATGGTCGACGAGGCTGAGTATGAGGATCCAGTTCCACAGCTCACCAAGAGACACTTTGAGGAGGCTATGGGAGCTGCCCGTCGTTCCGTGTCGGATGTTGAAATCCGAAGATACGAAGCTTTCGCTCACCAGATGAAGCAAGCCGGTGGGATGAACGTTTTCAGATTCCCAAGTGCCGCCGAGGCTGGTGCTACATCTACTGACGGTGGAGCCTTCGGTGATGCGGGCGAGGATACTTCCCTTTACGAATAAATAAACGAATTAAATTGTTTCCTTTTGCTCTAGTTGTTTAAATCGGCAATTATAATTTTTCTTACGGTTTATTATTCCTTTGTATCACGAAAAGAGGTCTCTTTTTTTTTTTTTTTTTCTTTCGGCATCGCTTGAAGGCGGTGCTTTATCCTCATTCTACCCTGACCCAGACATGCATACAATCATATATGTATCTGACCATGTATTCTCATCCCTCCTGTCTCTATTTAGAAAAATGGAAAAAAAGGACTTAAATTTAATAATCTTCTTTTCGTGAGAAATAGCTGGCAGCGAAGTGATACAAGATGGTAGTTTAATTTTGCACCTGGGCTTGAATACGATTTCTTGATGAAACGAAGATGTTGTCTGGGGTAGCTGTGCGTCATCCGGCTCAAGTTACGCAGCTTTGAATTTTTACCATCTTGGTGAAATCGTGATTACAAATAGAAATCTAGCTTGACGCGAGTCACATCGAGCAAACTACTCGTTTAATATTTTCTTTCAAGTTCGAGACCGTATCTTTTCATTCTCGACATTTAGTTTTTACCATCCACCGCCGCGTGGATAACCTTCAAGGATCGTACGCGAGCTACAGCTGAGTAACATCTTGGCTCGAGCTCAAGCTCCAACCTAACCCACCATCGACAACCTCTACACGAAACCACACCCAATGCAATCCAAACTACTCATGACCCCCTTCCCGCATACTCCAACCAAACCCCGTCCTCCCTCCCTCTCCGATATTATAATCCGCGCTTACAACCTCACCGATTTCCTCCCATCTTATGAAACTCGTCTGGAGAATCTTACCGCGCCGGGTAAGTCGAACGGCGGAGATGTGATATTCTCCACACCCCACGAGACGCAAATTCTCACCCACGGTGCGGTATTTTCCGTCGCGGCGGCGGCGAGGGGTAGGCCGGCTATTGACGTGGAGAAGTATTCGAAGGGGTATATTGACTCGCGGGGTGGTCGGAAAACCACAAATACTGCGAATAATACGAATATTGCTATCAACACCAATAATACAAATGATAACGATAATAATAACACTGGCAGCGGCGAAAGTAATCCAACCTCACCTAATACCAAAAATGGCGTACTGGGCAGCATCCTACCTCCCGGCGAAGGCGAAACAAACGGCATAAACCACCTCCGCGCGCTCTCCTCCAATCCGTTGGATGTGAGGGTGATACACTGCTATTACGAACAATTCGAGCATGTGAAGAGGATATACAACCACGTGGTCACGAAACCGGGCGAGCAAATCGATAGATTACTGGATGAGGTTTTGAAGAAGGGTGGTGATGATGGTGGGGGAGGAGGAGGAGCTGCGGCTCCGGATTTTAAAATACAGTTAGAGGTTGAGGAGGATTCTATTGGTGATGGTGGTGGGGCTGCGGGGAAAGGTGTGAGTGTGCCTGTTAAGGCGCCGAAGATTGCTTTACCGCGGACGAAGAAGGTGGGAAGTCCTGCTACTGCTACTACTGGGAGCAGTAAACGTCCAGCGGTGAATGCTAGGAACGCTAAGAAGGATACGAGTGGGGAAAGGGTATCAACAGAAAAAAAAGAGGAGGGCAAGGGTGAATCTAAAATATCACTAAACCTCAAGTCACCGTCATCAAAAGCAGCACAGTCAGACTCCAAGGTGGAAGACGACAGCGCGATGCCTAATTATGCGGAAATCAACCTTCACCGTTTCATGGTCACCTCATCCATACCTTACTACCGCTACCTTCTCCACAACTCCCGCTTCCGATTCTCCGATACCGCCTCGAATGTTTCCTCCCTCCCATTTCCCACCGTCACATATTACGCTCTCCGCGTGATCCAACGATGGTTGTACAACCCGCTACGAATCGGCGAGGTGATTGAGGAATTCGAACCCAACGCGCATCTTTACATTTTAGGCCCTTGTAAGAGACAGGATAGAAACGGGTACGGTCCGCCCATCGCGACGGCGAAGGGGATGGTGGAGGTGGCCAGAGCGGCGGATTACCTCGGCATCGAAGAGTTGGCGGAATGGGCTGGGAAGACGCTGCGGCGGTTATGTCACGGATTGGATAAATGCACCGGAAACAATTGCAAGATGATGGTACCGTTTGTGTTGGAGCAGGTTTATGATAGCGGCGGGTTGGGGTTGCCGGAGGGGTTCGTAGAGGATTTGAAGGTGCATTTGGCGAGGAATGTGGAGACGATGTGGAAGCGGCCGTTGATCGTGTTGCCGGATGATGTTTTGGAGGATTTGTTGGAGACCTTTCGGGGGTTGCATGGTGGTAGTGAGATTTTTGATATTAAGGGGAAGGGGTTGAGGAGGAGGAATGAGGGGGATAGGAAGGGGGTGGTGGGGGAGAAGAGACCGTTGAGTTGGTGGCTGACTTTTATAGAGTTGACAAAGGTGCGGAGTTCGATACGGGCTTCCAGTTCGGGGAACGCGCAGCGGTGGATGGAGAAACTGCTCGGGCCGGCGACAGAGCATTGTGTTCATCGGGTCGCGTATGGATTTGATGATGCCGATTTGTGTGCCGATTTGCAGAGTAAGATGGAGGTTGGATCGTTCGAGAGGCCGTTGGTGGTGGAGATGCTCATGATGGTTACGACGTCGAGTACAGCTATGACTGGGAATGGATTGCCAGGGGAAGAAGGCGTGAGCGTGCGCTTTGAAAGACCGCCGTTGACGAGACGTACGGTTAAGGCGGTGTTTGAAGGGATTATTAATTTGAGAACGTGGGATGGGTTGGATACGGAGTGGGGAACGGCTGAGAAGAGGGTGGTGGATTTCTTGAAGAAGGAGTGGTTGACGATAGTGGTTAATGGGGAGGAGGGGAAAGGGAAGTCTGGCTTTGCGAGCTGGAGGAAAGCCATGCTAACCGTTCTGGGTCGGAAGCTGAGGGTTAGTGAGGATGATTTACTGGGTAAGGGACAAAAGAAGCCGTTTGGTTTGCAGGCGATACCGTCAAGGGGCCCCGGTAAGGTTCTGAAGGATAGACTTGGGAACGATATTGAAGTCGGGGCTTCGAGCTCGAGTTCTCGAGGGGATTCAACTGGGCACAGCAAGGGCAAGGAGCAAGATTCGCCGGTCGTATTGCGAGCCGAGGCACCTTCGTTTACGCCGTCGAGTAAGATTGAACCGCCAGATACAGATGTCTGAATATTATCGTTTCATCGATTAATATAACTATATAAAATGGGATCGGTGTCATGGAGTACTGGAAATCGAGAATATATTTGATTTGGGGCTGCGAGAATTCTATATTGAAAGAGCTTTGGCATATACCACTAACACAATAATAATAGCACTTGATAGATCATACGGTAGATAGAAGACCTATAGATCTGCTGCAATAAATACTTTACCTAACGATATCTCTATGCATAAACATATCTCAAAGCCCGAGCAACCTCGAGATATCTCAACGATAAAATATGACATTGTTGGATTTTGGGGTGTTGTTGCGTTGTGGAGTCTGTGTCGCATTCCCAATCGGGCCAGTCCCTGTTCACCAGCATCGATCCATCCATCCCAGCCCTTCGTCGCTGACAATACCTCCAACTTCATCAACCTCACCGTCGCTACCGTCCTCACCTCGGCACTCCGACGCACAGCCATTCTAACACCAGCTACGAGCTACCACATTTAAGCGCCTGTCCCTCACTATCCTCAACATGACCAGCGACGCGGCCGGCGAGGCGACACCTGCAGCTCAGAAAGCCGCAAAAGACGGCAACCCCCAGCAGCTCCTCGAAAAGCTGCCCGCAATGCTACACGGTGTTGTCAGTAAGCACCGTTCATTTTGCATAACATACTCTCTCAATCATAAACGCTAACCGGTATCCCTTTGATTCATGCTAGATGATACAATGCGCTGATGGTACCACGCGACAAATACCCTCCCCCATTCACGATTCCTCCTCTCCTACCTTCCGATCATCAACCCCATGCATATGAAATAATGAATCCCAGCTGACTAGAAAGGCTTGTCGGGGCATACAGTCTTCAAAAACCCGGCCAAGCAGCATCCGCGCGCGATACTGCACACGAACGCTGTGATGAGGGCCACCATCCCCGCCACCGTGGATAGATTCCAGCAAGCGTTGGATATGTTGGAGATTGAGATTGTGAGTTTACTTTAAAATATAGTTACTTGTATTCTATTTGGGAACGGAGGGCTGATTGGTGTCTCACATTCTATAGTTGAAAGCAAAAGCTGTGTTACACCGGGATCTTACCAAATTCCACACCGCTGCGGAACTAGCACGACAGAAGGAGCTTGAAGAGCAAGAGCGTAAGGCGGCACTAGAACGGGAGGCAGAAGAGGAGAGGATAAGACTACAAAAAGAAACGGAGGAAGCAGAGAAAGCCAGTGCGGCTGCGGCTGCGGCTGCAGCTGCTCAAGCTGCCGCCGCCGCCGCAGCAGTGATACCACAGAGCACAGATCTAGAAATGTTACTCGACGAAGAACCACCTACGTCAGCTCAAGAACCGAAAGATACAGATATGGACCACCTATTCGGCGACATGAATGACGTTGATTCATTGAAAGTCGAAGAAGTGTCGGGCACCGATTCGCACGCGCTCGAAATGAGCGATATACCCCTCGTGGCCCCCAGCGCTTCAAAGAATGGCGAAGCGATACAACTCGATGATGGTGAAGATAAGGCGTCTGTCAAGATTAAATCCGAACCTTCACCGGACGAGGATCATGTTGCCGTCGTCGCCGCTGCTGTCGCCGCGACGCTTGAAGATCCAATTATTCTAGATTCCCCTTTGATGCCTGCTGCTGAGGGCGACGGGGAGGAACCTTCCGCGGTTGATCTGTTCGGTGAAGATCCACTCAATCCTATCGCTGATGGGAAGGACACTACCAGTGCTGCTCGAGGTGCGGGAAGTATGTCTATCGAAGAGCAGATTGATATGGACTTTTTGTTTCCCGGGGATAGCAACGCGGGCGGCACGGGGGCGGGTGATGCCACCAATGCTGCATCTGCGGTAGACGATCTATTCGGTGATCTTGGCGTGGATACGTCCGGTGATGCGGGAAAGTTGGATATGATGAATTTGGATATCCCCGGTCTCGGTACGGAGGCAAAGGGTGATGAGAAACCGAAAGAGCAAAGCGGTGCTGTGGTTGCACAGCCCGAGATCGATATAAACGCTTTGGGAGATCCGGCTGCTAGTTTTGATGACTTGTTTGCGAGCCTTGATGGGTCGTTGCTGGGACAGCTGGGGAATGATGAGACGAGTTTGTTTGATGATGCTTTTGATATTTATAATAATCCTTGATTTGGTTTTTGGGTTTAAATGGGAGTATACGGATGGCGTGAAAGGGTCGGGATGGTTAAGTTTCTTTTCCCTGTAAAAGCACTCACGTTATATAATGGTCAGCAACTCTGGGTTTTAAATTTAGATAGCTGTCGAAGCCACGAATCTAATATATACTTATATACGAAGGCTTGACAGAAAAGTTACCATACAAAGCTTGGCATTGTGATCTGACTGCGCCGGAGGTCACATGACACACCGGGCAGAGGTTCTTCGCAGCACATAGTACAGCCTACTGTACCGGCGGCTGTAAGATCGAGTGAATGGCGGTGGTGGTGTGAATAGTAGCGCGGTGCTGCTTTTGGTTATGGTTTTTGTATAACTCTAGCAGCAGGCCTGGCAGCAAATTGGGCAGCGGATTGGGCAGCGGATTGGGCAGCTGGCAGCGCAGCTAGTACACTACAATGGTTCGCTGGCAATGGTGGTATTGTTCGATGGTAGTGTTGACGAAGTGGCAGCGCCGCCCCGTGCTTGTCACGTGGGTTACGGGGGCCTCCGGCGCGGTCAGATCACAATGCCAAGCTTTGTA
The DNA here is from genome assembly GCA_036971345.1 of Dactylellina drechsleri. Lineage (NCBI taxonomy): Eukaryota > Fungi > Ascomycota > Orbiliomycetes > Orbiliales > Orbiliaceae > Dactylellina > Dactylellina drechsleri. Next base: position 1,011,682 of record JAJTUB010000002.1, read on the forward strand.
TGGTAACTTTTCTGTCAAGCCTTCGTCTATATGTATATAAAATTTTATTTTTATCATCATCCAATAAAGTCTAATATTAGATCAGTGTGTTCGACCCCGATTTGACGGGGAGTACGCTGTGGAGAGGGTTCCATGGGGTGATCCACGCGGGCCCGGGGCGAATAAGGTTTTTCCCGCCGCTTATGTAACCACTAGCATGACTCATTTCTTTGTTTAATTTATATCCCTTTTTCATTTTAATTAATATTCCGAACGTTTTTGTGTGCATGTGGTGAATTAATCATTAATCATAGTATAAGGCTATTTCAACCTACAACATATATCTACAACCTGCACATAAGCACAAAGCAGATGAATAATGCCACTTTTAAATTTTATACGGCTGTTCATTTTTCGCACATACATACATGCATCTATGGGTATTATACCAGACTAAACACAAAAAAGAACAGAGAACATTTTTTGAACACGTTTAATCTCAACGTAAACGTAAAATAGGACGCCGTAGAGAATGCACCACGAAAGCAGAAGTAACCAGAAATCCAAAAACATTAAAACAAAAAAAAGTGCGGAACAGAACTGGAAACTTTTGTTACACCAGATGTTAATTTCTATCTCATAGAGCCGCATGCATGAGGTAGCATTTGACAACAACATGAAAGAGGGTACATGAAGATATCGGATGGTTCGTCCGATCTGAACCTATCGTGAGAAAAAAGAAAGAGAGATAAGAGAGAAGGGGGGAAGGTACATGATGGTGTAAAACTAAAGAGAACAGAAAGGACCTCTAAAATAAAACCACTTCATGCGTAAATAATTGAGCCGTCGTCATCGCTCACAAGGTCCACAGTAACAACATTAATCTTTAAACAGAAACATGAAAATAGTAATATCGATACCTGCATCTATAGTAAAAGATAACCGAACCTGGAAGAATTGAGTTTGAGAGAATGCGCAATGACTCTCAAATCACTCTTCGCTCCAGAATCCACTGGTGATATACATGGGCTCCAAGATGAATCGAACACGTTTCTTGAGCTCATCATCAGAGAGACCGGTAGCAGATTTAGACGCGACCAACGGCTCAAACTCGGGGGAATGGTTCGTCGTCAAAGCTATCGTACTACGCAGCTCCAACGGTACCTTCCCTTTCGGCCATCAATCGGTGGACACTAGGAATACCAGTCGGTGGTACCTGCCCGACCTCTGTGACAACTGAAGTGATGTACTTTGGAGCGGTGAGATCGAACAAAAGGTTGATAACATGAAGGTTAGGAATCTCTGCATGGTTCTTGAGAGGGCTGCCCTCGCCAATGAGAGCGTCCGCCGGTCCTATAATTCAATTAGTTTGAGAATTCCGCTACAAAGAGGAAAGAAAGATAAACATACCTAATTCATTCTGTGTGATACTGTCCAGGACAATCTTATCCGAAAGTTTGATCCCCTCACAGCAAACCAAAACAGGCTTCTGATACTCATGAGCAGCCATTGCAACGGCAGAAGTCCCGATTCTCGAATAGCAGGACCCGTTGGCAAAGACAGCATGAGCACCAATGAAAACCTTGTCTACTTTTTTCATAGCTTGTTCAAGCGCGTGGAGAGTTGAATATTTGACTTGGATGCCGTTCTGAGAGAGACTCTTGGCAATTTGTTTACCTTCAAAGTAAGGTCTGGAATCGATGCAGTAGACGGTAAATTTCTTGCCATCGAGAACAGCTTGTCGGATAACTCGCTCGACGCAGGAAGATTTTGCGTATGTGAGGATTGTGTCACCATCTTTAATCTTGTCAGAGGCGATACGAGCGATGACCTCCTGAGCGGCAACAATGCGCTCTTTGATGTAATTGTCAATAGCGACGAGGAGTCCATCTTTGGCTTCTTGCTCTGGAACGTCAGGTTTGATGTCAATTATGATAGTTTTCAGCCATCGGATGGCATTGCCTTGGGAGACAGAAAGCTTTCTTCCAACGGTGATCTGAGAAATTTGGATGCCTAAGTGCTGCGTAAGGTTACGAGCAAGAGATGCACCCTCTGGAGTCGTGTAGTCCTTAACGACCTGTGGAAACCATCAGATTTTAATACAATATCGATGACTAGTAATGGAGAGCTTACCTCTTTGAATGCAAGCAGCATGTGAAGACATCGAGCAGTAGATCCCATGATCTCAAAGCTCCTCAATTTCATCGACAGCTTCCCAATAGCTGGGTGAACGTCCTTGTTCAACTTTAGGAGATCTATCTCCGGTTTCTCTTCTCTAAGGTGTTCGAAGAATGGAATCTTCTTTTGCTCAGGAGCATCTGGCTCGACTGTCTGTGCCTTCTTTGCCTTTTGTCCTTGTGGAGTCTTGGGACCAGCTGGGACGGCACCTGTAGAAGAAGAGATTTGTGCAGGCTTGTGCTGAGGAGTGCCAGCAACGTTGCTGGGACCGCTTGGCTCTCGTTGCTGTTTTTCAGCTGCACGACGAGCTTGCTTTTCCGCCTTCTTTTGCTCTTTGAGCTCTTTCCCAGTTAGCTTCTTAGACGTACCATCGGTAGCAGGAAGCCCAGCGGAAGGTTGGTTGCCCTTGTCTTTGGCGTCCTTCTTCGGGGCTGCTGGTGCGGTCGTCGTATCGCTCTTTGGAGCCTTCGCGGTATCGGGAAGTCCGTCCATGTCGATAAAGGTTGAATCTCCTTCGGTGGTGTACTCTTCTTCGTCGTTGGTTTCAGTTGTTGTTGTTGGCGGAAGAAGTTTCTTCAGGATGGAGGGACCAGGTGTGTAGAGACGGTGGTTTTGGCTCAGTGGCCGTGGTGGGATTGATTGCAATCGCTCGTCTTCTGAGTCCTCGTCGGGCGGAAGTGTGATTCTCGCCAAGTACTCTTTGAACCGGACCGCGTCCGGGCTGGTTTCGTCTTCGTCGTCGGGGTTGCTCTCTTCTTCGTCAGAGCTGACGGGTTCGTAGACGAACGGGGAAGGAGCCGGGGTGCTCGGCGTTGTTGCCGAGATACCCTCCTCTTCGCTCTCTTCCACCGCTTCTTCTTCTTCGTCTTCTTCCTCTTCCTCCTCCTCCTCTTCCTCCTCTTCGCCCTCGCCTAGGGCCTCTTCGGTGAGGGAGATGCTCTCCTCGACCTCCCACCACTCCTTCTCCTTCTCCTCCTCCTTCTCGGCCTCCGCTGCCTCAGCTCCGAGGAGCTGTTCGGGGGCTGCTGGGGGGAGGGCCGGCACGGGGGTTTCTGGCCTCGGCGGCGGCGTTGGTGACTGTGGCGCTGGCGGGGGTGGTGATGGTGATGGTGATGGAGGGATCGGGAGGAGAAGAAGGGGAGGGAGTGGTGGGAGGTTTGGCAACGGCAACGGTGGCGAGGCAGGGCGGGGCCCGGTGGCGATGTTTACCGGGGAGAGGGACACGGGGGTCTTCTTGCGGTGTTGCCGACCCCACGAAGGGATCGGCAAACACCTGCAAAGAAGGTCACCCCAACGCATTGTGGCAGGCGTATTGGTGGTGGTGGCTGGTGTTGGCGAAGGTGGGGATCGTGATATCAACATTGCTGGCGGCAGGGGTAGGTTGAAGAAGAAAGAAAGGAAAGGAAAGAGAAGAAGAAAAAAGTAAAGAGTAGATGGCACAGTCAATATGCTGCGAACGTTGCTGCTATTTTTTTCAACACCACGCGCAGCACCAAGCACTGGCACTCGCAGTGATATAAAATTTCCGTCCGCTAGACATCTCTTCGCCGTCTGTATCCAATCACAAGCTATGCCAATTGCATCTCTTAAAGAAGCTGAGACTACCTATCTAGTCGTAAGTATAAAAAAAATAGAAGGACACCTAGTTTATTACCAATCTGTACTTTCTTTGCTGTTTTTATTCTCCGGATCTAGATCTTCTCGAGTCTGACCTAGGCCTTTCGAGCTTTGCCTAAGCGAAAAAGAAAAGGATTCTGTAATGCAAGAAAAAAGATAAATACAAGAAAAGTTTAAGGAATTGCTGAGCATAGATGCAAGGACGCTTGTTCATGGTTGTCTTGACGTTTATCAGGGGACCCTTGATGTAATGATAGCGAGGGGCTGGGATTCTTTTTTTCTTGTCAAGAACTCCGGCGTGCCCCGCCGTCGACTCGCTGCAAGTAACGAGGGTAGCTGAGCTATAAGACGCAGGTACACCAAACGAGCTGCAGCCGATAAAAGCTATTTAGAAATAGATAAAGCATCCAAGACGACCCTAAGGATATATCGCAGTATATAAATGTCTTCAATGTCAGACTTGATTGTATGAACTGATATATCCTTATCTCTGCTCGAATCCGAAATGTCCCGGAATCTTTAAATGCATTGAGCTTAGCCCCGAACTTTCAAGTTCAAGATTCTAAAACATTACAACATATTAATCACAAACCTCGTTAAATTCAACAAAATACAAACAATCTGTATAAGGAACAAAGGAGGTATCGAACAAATTCAAAACAAAATAAATCCACAAGCCTCACCTCAATATCTCGCAATGCCTTGCTCTCAAAAATTGCAATCTCAAACCAGAAAACCTCAAGCGAAACCAAATAACATAAATGTATCTTCGCAATCTTGCAACTAAAGAAAAAAACCCTTCAAAGAAAATTCTCATAAAAAAATCCGCTAACTAAAAAATCTCAAATCAAAACCACAAGCTGTGTAATATATTGCAACATGTAACAACCAACCAAAAAAAGGCATCCAGCATAACGAGTAGCACAAGAACGAAAGCAAAAGAAAAAGAAAAGTAGTAAGCTTGCTCTCTCAATCCCCACAACTTGCTGCTTTCTAACTATACAATTCCCCAGAAACGAGTGTGTATCAAATCTCGTCTGTTCCTTCTCTTTCTTCAACTTCGCTGCACTCGGAAAGATTCTATTCCCCAAGCGGCATGCCATCCACCGAATTTCCCAATGACTTCCAATTATCGGCATACAGCTCGGCATATTTAATCCGTTCCTGAGCCCAATCTTGGTGCAACCTATATGCCCTGATTAGCACCACTCATCCAACATTTCAAAAAAAATTAAATAAAAAGAGCAAATACCTCGAAACATGATACTGACTCCCCTGGAAGTAAATCAGTTCATCCCGAATGCACTCCTTAATCAACACTCCCCTAGCCCTCTGCCTCACAATACTCTCCCGATCCGCAACAATGCTCTGCTCCATCTTCTCCATCTCTCCAGGCTTAACCTGCTCAGCAGGCTTCAACCTCGTCACCTTCAATTTCTCCTCGGTAATCTTGATCCTCTTCTCCAAATACGGGATATTATCGCCTGCGTATTTATCCTTCCGTTCAAACAGCTCTCTCATGGAAACCAAAGCGTCGCGGTGACGCTTCAAATCTTCTAACACACCTACGTCCCATGCTTTAATCTCGTCCTCCATGATGTTTTGTGCGGTGTTTAGGTGTCGCGATACCGCGACGAGCCCGTCATTCAAGAGAGCGACTTCAGAGGTATCCATCTTGTATGTTGCCTCGGAGGCGTCGGTTAGGCTTTCCAAGGCTTGTGAGAATCGACGGTAATCAGCCGCGACCCCTTCGTGTCGCTTCTCGATTCTTTCGAGGAGGTTACACAATCCAATGTAGGTCTCAGAGGAGCGACGGATGCCGGATCGGACGGTTTCAAAAGTGGCTTCGAGATCTGCGGGGAGGGATTCTTCGAGGTGTGGTGGGAGTGGCTTGTCGACGAATTCCTCTTGAACAGAGATCGTGGCTTGTTTGCGCCAGACGGATAGCTCCTAAATATCAATCAAATCATTAGCACCATTTCACAAACTGGGTGAAGGTAGGTTGTGCATACCGTTGGAATGGTTAAAAACATAACAACCAACGTTTCCTCCTTCAAAACCGGATGCCTGACAAGGGCGTTTGCAAATCTGGCCAGTCCTCGCCGTCTACGTTCAATAAACGCAGTATCGGCGGACAAATAATGACCATTCACTATTTCACACAAATTAGACCCAGTTTCTTTGAGTTAATGTTTAAGGAAAATGATGAATATACGAACCGGCAAGTCGCTTGGGCGGCATCAACGGCAGCTGCCTGAAGGGATACCGCTTCTGCAAGCACTCCAACAACCACACAAAGTCACTATATCGTCTGATGACCCTCGACCCCCGTCTCGTGCTCGCAACCTGGTAGTTCCGATGCTGAAACATAAACATCCCCTCTTTATCCGGTAAGGCTGTAACAGTGATGTTTTCATCAACTCTATTAATACCCCCCGTAACGCCTCTGATACTGCCAAATGTAGGACGAAGGCTGCTGCCAGCGACGGAGCCCCCATCTGTCTGGTTATCGATGAAGCCGCCGCCACCTTGGGACGGTGGTGGACCCCATGCGTTGGTTAGAGTAGGTGGTCGTGGTAACCTAAGGGAAGCTTGAAGATCATCTGTTTCGGTTATAGCAGGGGTGTACGAGGGTCGAGATGGTGGTAGCGAAGGTGCTTCGAGAGATCCTACATCTGGAGCATCAGGGTAAGGGCTGTTGGTAGCACCGTTGGTCTTGACGGGAGGTCCGTGGTTGTGCCCCGCGTGAAGCTCAGGGCTCCCCCAAGGATCTTCCTGGCTCTGGTTACTGTGGGACATGATGGGCGGTGGTCGCGGCGGGCTGGGTGGTGTCTGGATATATCGCTGCTGGGGTGGTGACGGTGATTGGTGTGGTTGTTGCGGTTGCGGCGCTGGTTCGTGCTCCTCCTGTACGGGTTCCTGATCAACTCTAGAGGGCGCGATAGAAGGAATGGGCAAATCTAGAAAAGCGTAGTTGGAAGCTTCAGTTAGCTCTGCGGATTCCCAAAAACTCAAGAAACCATCGCGATGAAATCAACCGCCTCGAAATTAAAGAGTAACAGGCAAAAATCAAAAGTAAAAGAGGTCACCACGAACTCCTCTTCCTATCATCCACAGCATCGAATCCAAGGTACTCGTCCCCATCCTCCCCCAGTGCCACCAATGCAAGGAACACATTAAAAGCTTCCCTGGTAACCAAAGTTCCATCATCTCTATTCCTTCCAGCAACCAGATCCAAAATCCGATCCCAGTCGGTAGTCTTAACCTGCGATTCCCCGAGCAACCTCTCCAGTCCACCGACAGTGACAGCCCCGGCAGCGCTAGAAATCTCATCGAAAAGATCGATATACTCTTCGGGAATTTCCGCACCGCGCATGACATTTCTGATCATATCAGTGTTGCTCCCGCTGCGTTTTGAACGGGGGGTGGGCATGCTCCAAGGACTGCCGCCGCCCAAACCATCGTCGAAGAGAGAAGACCGGTGGTTCGTTGGGCCGCCGCTGGGACCAGCGCTACCACCTAGGTCGTCATCGTCGTCGAAGAGAGAGTTGCGGTTACGGACCGGGGAACTGTTCGGAGAGGTGTTGCCGAAGAGCGACATGGTTTGAGTTTCTTTGACAGAAAGAAAGAAAGAAAAATGGAAGCTCGGGAAAATCCTCTCCGCTCGATTTGAGAGGTGTGTGGAGAAGCTTGAGGCGTAGTTGCGAACTAGCTTATAGAATGCGGTGGTATCAAGGTGGTCGGGATATCCGAGTCGACTCCGCACAAAGCTCGCTTCTGTGCTGATGGTTTGGATGGATAGCTGAGGCCCCCAGCCTCCCGTTCACGAGAAATGCAGAAAATAAAAGAACCGAAGTTGTGATGAAAAATACTGAGAAATGGTAGCTACAAAATAATATTGCGATGCTACATGCAGCATATAAAGGAAAGCTAAATGGGAAAGAGCGAATGTGAGGTAGCCTGCGACATGACCAGGCCGCGGGAGGAAAGATAATGGGAAAGAAGAAACAAACAAACCTTTTGGAGGTGTCTCGTGGACCGATTAGCTGCCAGAAACTACGAACGAACGAACGAACTAGCTGTTCGCAGGAAGAGCAGTGTGAAATGTCGCCCGGCGACTGGGGGTGGTAAACTGTAAGGTAAGCAAACGTCAAATGGCTTTGGCTTGCGTAACGAGATGGCGTTTGCAGCAGCACCGAGTGATCACAAGGGAGACCAATGCGATCGCGACTCTGGTTCCGGGCGAGATCGTGAAGAACGATGCTAGCCAGTTGGGTAAGTAAGTAGCAAAGAGGGAGAAAGGGGGGAGAGGGGAGAAGCTAAACGAAGGAGAAAAGAGGTCGGGGCGATGGAGTGAATTCCAAAGCATGCGCGACAAAGCAAAATAAAGTAAGAATAAATTCCAATAAAACCAGGTGAGAAATGAGAGCGACTTTTTTCTTTCGTTATCTCGCAGCGGTAAGCCAATGCGACAGCGTCAGACTGGCCTGGTTTGCGTCGCTCTTCCCCGCCTCAGATCCAATGCAATACATGGGTCTCAACCTGGTAGGCGAACAAGGGTCTCATTCGATAATGGCTGGAACGATTATACCAATAGACATGTCATGGCATAACGTGACCGACAAACAATTCAAGATATAGTTCGTTCTTATGTATACGTATAGAAGTTGATAAAATAAATCATGATTCCTTCGCTCTTCTGCTCCTGTTATACATTCATAATATCCACCGAAAACGAGTCCCTGCGCCACAATGATGAGATAAGATGAGGGAGAAAGGACACAATTAATAAAGTAATAAAAAGAGTATATTAAAAAGAACCATCGGAGAGGATAATAGTCCCATGCAACGCCTCAAAGAATATACTCAATAGCGGAAACCCACTCCGCTCCAAACTCCACCCCATGTCTCCTCCTACTACCATACTTTCTCCACGCCGTGTTCGGAATTCCAATATCCACGACGTGGAGATTCCACCCAGCTCCAACCGTCTGTAACGCAGCTCTAACACCCGTCTTTGGTGCTCCCATGCAAACCACAAACTTGGCTTTGACGTAAAACGGCTCTGCGTCGTCCAATGTAGTAATCTCACCTATATTGGTATCACATATCCCGTTAGCACACGCAATATAAACCATACTCGATCAAAAAGTATATCATACCTGTCTGACCATCAATGCCGGATGGGACATCGATGCTCATAATATGAGCCTTGCTCGTATTAGCAAATTTCACAAGCTCGAACAACGAAGCTTGATCCGGCAATCTCAAGTCCTCAAAGGCGACGTGCATCCCGAGAAGTCCATCAATGATGAGTTCGGGAGGAGAGTCCAACGATTGCAATTTATACGATAATTCGTTCCAATGCGCCAGCCTACCACCCGCATTTCGGAATATCTGTATCTGTCTTCTTAAATGCTATATTTACATCTGTCAGTATATGCATAAACACCACGATATATCACTTCGAATAAAAAAACTTACATCGATCAACTCTTCCTCTCTCTCCAAACCCAAAACACATATCAAGACCCTAACATGATGGTTTTTCAGATGTCTTCCCGCAGCAACAGCTCGAGCCCCACTCTTGTTATTCCCTGCAAATACCAAAACGACAGGTAGAGAATTGTGATTGCCACTATGCAGTCGCTTTCCGAACGCCTGAATCGCAACTTGCGCCAAACCCCTCCCTGCATTTTCCGTCATCATATCGTCGGTCAACCCTAAATCCACCTCCGCGATTCTCTCCACATCCAGCATTTGCAGTGGTGAAACGACCGGACAAGGTCGCGAGGACGTCTTCAGTCGGAGGATCGGCTTCGCTTTCGCATCGCCACTGTTAGTGAGCTGTTCGGCTCTGCCGCCCCCAGAACCGATGCCGCTCGAGATGTTTGGAGAGATTCTACCGGAAACATTGACGCTGGCCTTTCGAAGTAACTTTGAAGTCGCACCATGTCGATTTGGTCGAGTCATCCCCCGTCTCGAGCTACTTCTGCTGCCCGCTTCCTCTTCATCATCAGAAGAACTCGAATCAATCTCTGTACTCTTCTTCAAAAAAGAATTGTCATTCCATGTCTCACGATCCGCTAGGGCCGCACCGTTCGCATGGGTTCCAAGCACGTTCTCCGAATTCTTGAAGTTCTTGCGAATGGACGGGACGTCCGCAGTATTTTGAGGTCGCTTGTTGAATGACACCAAGCGATCCTCAGCGGCAGTCGTATCCTCCGCTTCGATCTGTGAAAAGACCGTCTTCTTGTCAAAACGTTCCAGGTTGCCTTGAAAGTCGAATTCGTGGTCTTTGATGTCATTGACATCTTCCGTAGCCCAGCCATCTTCGTCACGAGTGTTACTATTCTGATGCCTGTGCCGCCGGCGAGCCCCATAATTGTCCTGTCGTCTTTGCTGGCTGATGTTTCCATTATTTCGGCCGTAAGATTGACGGTTTCCAAAGCTGCTAGCATCGGATTGACGTCTACCTCTTCGCGCACGATTGTCCGTTTGTCGTTTGGAGACATGGAATGAAGCTTGGCTAGGATCGTCCGTTTCTTCAAAGGCGCTGGAATCGACAGCATCTCCCAGTTTGAGTTTAGAAAATGGCGATGTGAGGGCAGGTGTGGTGAAGGGAGGTCTAGTGACTGTAATGGTCTTTTCTTTGGTGCTTTGATGAGATTTGGCCGGACCGGTGGGGGTAGTCTGAACGGCCGTCGGGGGTCCAGAAGGGAGCTTCAAAACTGGAGGGGCAGGAAAGGCTATTGCCGGAGGAGCGGGAGGAAGGAATTCTTTTAATGGTGACTCTCGAGTTGGTTTAGGTGGAGCTACTGCGGATGGACGACCGACAGATACAATTGCAGGATCCACGAATGGCTTCTTCTTCGGTTGTTGGGCCCCGGCGGCAATGGCAGGAGAGATAGCGGCAGGAGCGGGAGGAGTGATCGGGGAAATGTGGGAAGGAGCTTGTGGTGGAGGCACCTGGAAATTGTATGGGACAGGTGGGGGAGGAGGCAAGTGGGGGACGAACTGAGGAGGGGTTTGTCCAATTGGAGGTGTATTAACTAAAGGTGCTTGAGGTGGAAGTGGAGGTGGAGCTGAATCCGCTGGATAAAAAGATTGCTGAGGTGGAGGTAGTTGAGGGATAGCGTTCGCGGGACTGGCTGAGGGACCGTCGTCAAGAACCTCGAGCTCTGCGATTACCGGACCATCTATTCTAGAGAACGGATACGGAATGCTGATGTTATTGGTAACATCGAAGCCTGTACGAATATGATACCATTATATTAGCCGAATTAGATCTACGGGAAGGAGAGAAGGTGATAGGATGTATAATGCTATATTCTTTAAAATGAAGGACTAGATACCGTTGGAGATGACGAGAGTTTGGCCTTCGAGACTGGCGACAACACCCTGGAGGACCTGACCAGACTTGAGGGTTACACGAACGGTGCAGCCGATGAATTGAGAGGCCATGATGGTTGAGGATTTCAAAACGAAGGGGCGAGTATATGGATAGATGGTATCTAGATTCGAATGAGAGGATGTCGCGAGGTTGATTGGATTCGGATGGGGCCAATTGCGGATTTAGGTCGCTGAGCTGGTCAGGCCGACATGGTGACAGTTAATTGAAACCTTTTGGACGACGTGAGTGAAAATGCCAATATGCCACGCTATGCTGACTGAAAAGAACTGCTGGCGATGATGGAGATGAGATTGATCGAGATGATGAGGATGGAGGATGGAGATTGAGGAGGGAGAGAAAGGGAGGTAGGTCTATACGAAGGACAAGATGGGATGTTGAAGCTCAACCAGTTTCCCCGGAATGTACCCCTGGGTGACTCCACCATTAACCCCCTGGGAGTATTCCCGGTTCAACTCACGTGCCGCCATGATGGTTCCCGGGGGATGTCTAATTGGGTTGAAAATTTGACACCTGCGACAACCAAAAAACAACAAGAAGAGCTCGACATTTCAACTACTTTTTTAATTCTCAAGTGGCAAGATACGGGAGACTCCTCCTCGTCTTCTTCATCTCCAATATCCTTTGCCATGACATAATCAACCGCTTTATAAACCCATCTCATTTCTTTCGTTTTGTATGTGGCGGGGATATCGTCGTGGGACAGCAGCAGTGGAGGTTGTAGCGCTGCAGAACAGTCTTCATCGGGTGGTGCGATCACTCAACACGCCCTTCGCTGCACGCTCGTTATCTTGCTGTTTTGGGCGCGTCAATCCAAACAATCACCACCTTAACCACCTGCACCCCCGTCTCCATTTCCATCTCCATCTCCATCACTCCTTTCGCTATCACTCTTCTATTACTACTCCTACTCGTTCAAACCCACTAGGTGTTGTTATCCAATACAATAGTAATTTGGACCGTATCGGCAATTTTAATCATATTCTGTATCTTCCATTCGCAGAACGCGTACTTTCGCCATACAATACTGATACCAACATCAATTACCCCTTCCTTGATGAACCTCGAACCACAACTACATCCACATCCTCCCAACTAACACCTCCTCCGGTCTTACCTCCAAACTTCTTCTCATTCGCATTATCCTTACCTTCATCGTACCCTGATTTAGCGACCATGTTTCGACCTCCCGCCGGCAATGGCCCTCCCAAACAGTCCATCCTCTCCTTCTCTAATAAACCTCTTCCAAAGCCAGGCCTTAAATCCCTAACAAACAGGCCGGGTCCTGCAAAACCCCTCCCGCCATCTGGTCTAAACTCTTTACCATCCCGTACTCCCTCCGTACCCTCCGTACCTCCCACGAAACAACCCGTTCAACGTATCCCCTCATCTTTAGGGAAACGTCACGCCGGATCTCAAGAAGCTCTCCGACAAGCGTTACAATCCGAAAATTCATTCGCAGACGAACCTGCAAAAATTGAAGATGACAAAGCTCCTCGTACTGCCAAAGATGCTCTCAAACAGGCCGTCTACTGGGAGGAAGACGACTTTGAATTTGACGATATGGATTTAGTCGAACTCGGTTTGTCCAATAGCAGCAGCAAACCTGCAAATCAAACCTCCAACAGTATCATTCCTCCGAAAAAAACCTCATTCGTTTCCAAACCAGAGATCACTCCGTCGTCTTCGGCAAATGAGTGGCAGAAACAATTTAAAATATCGCCTGAAGCTTCAACAAAGGCCAAGGATGTCACAAATGTTCATATACAACAGCAACAGCAGCCATCAGAACCAGCCTCGAAAAAGAGACGAACACTGCCATGGCAGGCAAAAGAAGAAGCGGAGAAGAAGGCTAAGGAAGCTGCCGAACTCGCTGCCATCCTAACCGTCGAAAAATACCAAACCCCACAGTCGGCCAAGACTACCTCTTCTCTCCCGTGGGACAAAACCGCATCCGCTGTCAAGGCTGCAAAGATGGACCTCAAAGGGAAGCTGCAACAAAAACGGGCGCTTTCGACAGCCAGTCTAGGAGGACAAGGGGGAGCTCGGGGACAAAAGCCTACAAGACATTATATGAGCAACGAGCAGAGTCACGTCCTCGACATGGTTGTCAACGAAGGCAAGAGCGTGTTTTTTACAGGTTCCGCTGGTACCGGCAAGTCAGTTTTGCTGCGAGAAATCATAACAGGATTAAGGAAGAAGCACAAAAACTACGATTCCGTTGCCATCACCGCGTCCACCGGGTTAGCTGCTTGCAACATTGGAGGTGTCACATTACATTCGTTCTCAGGTATCGGACTCGGCAGGGAACCCGTGGAACAACTAGTGAAGAAGATCCGTAGAGTTCCCAAATCGAAACAGCGCTGGTTGCGCACCAAGGTTCTCATCATCGATGAGATCAGTATGGTTGACGGCGACCTCTTTGATAAATTAGAGGGTGTGGCGAGGACTTTGAGAAACAATGGACGTCCGTTCGGTGGTATCCAACTCGTCGTCACAGGCGATTTTTTCCAACTCCCACCCGTCCCTGATAACGGCCGCATAGCCAAATTCGCTTTTGAAGCCAACACTTGGGCCAACTGCGTTGATCACACCATCCTGCTTACCCATATATTCCGTCAAAAGGACCCCGTTTTCGCCGCCATGCTTAACGAGATGCGGTTAGGAATGTTGAGTCCGGCGTCGGTCGCCAACTTTAAAAAGTTGAACCGCAAGATGCAGTTTGATGATGGTTTGCAGGCCACAGAGTTATTCCCTACCCGAAGGGAGGTGGACAATGCGAACAATGCGCAACTAAGAACGCTCAAGACAGCGAGCGAGGTGTACACGGCTCATGATGAAAGTGCCATACTCGACGCCCAGCAGAGAGAGAAATTGTTGTCGAACTGCATGGCTCCGCAGACTTTAGAATTGAAGGTGGGAGCACAAGTCATGTTGGTGAAGAATATGGACGAAACGCTAGTGAACGGGTCTCTCGGTCGCATTATCTCTTTCGTGAGTGAGAAGACATTCAACATGGCGGAAGAGTCGGGAACTGCGGATGTGATATTTGGATCGCAGGAAGGAGAAGAATATGGTATTATGTCAAAGGATCAGAAGGCCATTTTTGAGAGGTATTCGAACGAGCAGAGCAATACTAGCACCATCAAGAAGTATCCGTTGGTGCAGTGGAGTATCGCGGATGGGACGCAGAGGAGAACGTTGGTGTTGCCTGAGGCTTGGAAGTTTGAGTTGCCAACCGGAGAAGTTCAAGCGTCGAGGAAGCAGGTTCCTTTGATTTTGGCTTGGGCTTTGTCAATTCACAAGGCGCAGGGGCAGACTTTGGATCGGGTTAAAGTAGATTTGAACAAGGTGAGATTTATCTCTAATTTCTATGGTTTTGAATAACTCTGACAAAAGTGTAGGTGTTTGAGAAGGGACAGGCGTATGTAGCGCTGAGTCGAGCGACGACGCAGGAGGGACTCCAGGTTTTGAATTTCGATGCGAGAAAAGTAATGGCGCACGACAAGGTTCGCGCGTTCTATAAGAGCTTAACGTCGGCTGAGGCGGCTGCTGCGGGAACGTCCGTTTCTGCAGCACCTGCTGTCAAAACGGCGGCTAATAACACGGTAGGCAAGGTTGATGATGAGGACGACGGGTTCCCGGACGATGATGAGCTGGATGAGTTGCATGGTGCCGCAGCTACGACGAAGCTGAGGCAGTTTGCATACTCTTAGGCTCTTATTCTACGTTTCTTGTACAAATTCAGGATTGATTGATGTGTTTTGTTTATTGGCGTCTTTTTATAATCTCTGCACCTTTTGGGGAGGCGAATCGGATTGTTGCTTAGAAGATAAAAACTGTTCATATGAGGCGCGCCTTCTTTTTTTTTGTTATTATGCGTCATGGCGTTTCAAATGGGGCTTTTTACAAAAATTTCTTGGCCTCGAGGCTATTTCTTATTTACATTAGGGGTGCGATGCCATTTTTGCATGGAGATTGTATTAACGAAGGTCCTTTAGGATATCATTTTGATCCAGATGAATGAGATGCATATACTTCGTATACAAGCATCATTTGTATCTTAACTCTCTCCTATTTATAGATATATTTTATATTTATTTAGAGACACTTAAATACTTAAGTACTTATTTAATTAATTGAGTATAAAATTCCCTAAGTACTCACCGTTCAAGGTGGAAGATCCGGCTCGGGGTCGTCCGATACGTGAATTTACTTGCGATATCGCAGTCTCGAGTCTCGCGGTTGCTTGTAATTTTCTCGCCTCGTCTCGGGGTAAGCCTTCATGTAGGTACCAAGCTACCCCTTGCTCTCTGGACGCCGAAGTCCACCCTTTTTTACTTTTATTTTGCCCTCCGAAATTCGAGAATTTTTTATTTTACTCAAGAGAAAACATTTGAAACGAGAAAAAAAATTTCAGGGCTGTGAGTTACTCGTGTCAATTCCGGTGGGTTGCAAGATGTTCGAATTGCGCGATTAAAGATTGTGAAATAAAAATTCACCAATTGCATGCCCGTATGCCCGCCGATTCCACAGCTGAGAGCTCGTTGGGGGGCCCCAATCAATCAAATCGGCTTGTGAAAAAAAAATCCAAAGAGGCTTGTGTATTCGGCGGCCAGGTTCGGGACGAGACAAGCCAGGTAAGCAAGCCTTGGGTGGTAATGGTGCTATAGATACCGTGTACTATATACCCGATACTGCAAGCAGAGCAGCAGGGACCCTTTTCGAGGTTAGTCCCAAACTGACGTAGGTGTCTTCCCATCATTCTTCTTATGAGCACTGATTGAATGATTGAATGATTGATTGCATCTCCATCCACCCATCCCACGCCCCCATCTCCATCTCCTAGTCTCCGAACTCTCCAAAACACCAACGGAAATGGCTGTGGTTCAGTAGGCTCTCATATAAATACCTACCTCCGAGACAACTTCCATTCCTCCGGTTTTTGATCTCATATCATTGTAATTTGATCATACTCGTAACCTAGCCCTGTCCTGTCCTGTCCTCCCTTTCACAGCTGCTCGGATTGTTAGCTTATCGCGGGGCATCCCACCTCACCGACAACACAAAGAGAGAATAAGAAAACATAAAAAGAAGCTAAAATTTACGCTGCTGAGCTCGCCGTCGTCGCTGCGACCCTTTTTTCCCTCGCAATTTGGTAAACGATAAGATAAAATCAAAAGACTCTCATCAGGGTGATTTATAGCTGTTCAGAGCACAACTTTCAATCTCGTCGTCCTCTCGCTCCAAAAATTTCAATTGAACCGCACAAAGACAAGATAATATAGGAATATATATATAAGAAAGGATAACACTCACAATGGTGCTTCGCACCCCGTCAGCTGCTATCGCCGCAGCTTCATCCCGCCGCTCGATCCTCCAATCCACAATACAATCCTCCCCACGATCGTTATTAATACGGCGTCCCTACTCCAACTCCCCCCTCTACTCCTCCCCCTTCAAAAACCGCCCCCAACGTCAGCTCCCATCATTATCATCACCATCCCGCCGCACAATCGCCAACCTCACCGAACCCAAGAACGATTCCTCTTCCACAGTCGCTACCACCAGCCCCGTCCCGCCCAAGAAACCCCGCTTCCGTGTCCTCCGCTACATATGGCGCGCAACTTGGATCTCCGCCCTTGGCGGCGTAGCATATCTAGCCTACCACATCTACGACTCCAAACACCCTCCCGAGCAGCTCCCGCAAGACCCTACGAAGAAAACGCTAGTGATCCTAGGAAGCGGGTGGGGTTCCATCTCCCTTCTCAAAAAACTCGACACGGAACACTACAACGTCATTGTGATCTCACCGCGCAATTTCTTCCTCTTCACTCCTCTCCTGCCCAGCTGCACGACGGGTACGATTGAGCACCGTAGCATCATGGAGCCATTGAGGCATATCATCCGCCATAAGAAACGAGCGGTGAAGTACTATGAGGCTGAGGCGACAAAGATCGATATGGAGAAGCGGGTGGTCAAGATGAATGACTTTTCGGATATAAAAGGCAGTGTGTCTGAGACTGAGGTGCCGTTTGATTACCTTGTCGTCGGGGTGGGGGCTGAGAATGCCACCTTTGGTGAGTCAACTTTTCGTTCCCGTCTAGCTAGCTTGAAAGTTTCAATTATCGGCCGGTTATCGATCGATGGGGTCCCTGGATGAGTTCATTTATCCCATGTGAAAGTCGTGAGATAGATAGCTGACTTGGGTGGATGCGGAAATATAGGTATTCCGGGTGTGAAGGAGCATGCGTGCTTTTTGAAAGAGATCGGAGACGCTCAGCAGATTCGGAAGAAGGTGATGGATTGTATCGAGACTGCGACTTTCAAGGATCAAACGGAAGAAGAAAAGGCACGATTGTTGCACATGGTACGTTCGTTCCATATTTTTAGTGGATCCAGTGCGGAAGAACCGTATCCTTGAAACCGTATTATGGTTTTTCCGAGCTTTGGGATGAGTTTCCGGTTTCTCCCGGATGCGGCGTGGGTATCCCACGAGAATGGTAAATCGGGGCTAACCTTGTGAAAATTATGGCGTAGGTGGTCGTTGGTGGTGGTCCTACGGGTATCGAGGTATGTTTTCATGTGATTAGAAATGAAGAAAGATAAAGTTTCTGTGTTGACTGACCCTGGTTCTTGTCGTTATAGTTTGCTGGAGAACTGCACGATTTCTTTGAAGAAGATCTTCGAAAATGGGTACCTGAGATTTCCGACAAGTTCAAAGTGACCCTGGTTGAAGCCCTACCCAACGTGAGTTCTTTTTCGAACAGCCTTTCTGACGTTATCTCTTCCGTGTCTAGAACCCTTCTTTAGTTCTTGGCGATATGATATCATTTTATTTTGGCTAGCCAAGGATGGTAGAGCTAACCCATGTTGGTATTCCGAAATAGGTACTTCCAATGTTCTCCAAAACACTGATTGAATACACCGAAAAGACGTTCAAAGACGAAAACATCACGGTCCGGACCAAAACCATGGTCAAAAAGGTTACCGATAAGAATATCGACGTGGAAATAACCCAACCGGATGGCACCAGGGTTAAGGAATCAATTGATTACGGTCTGCTGGTTTGGGCGACCGGTAACGCGGTCCGTGGCGTCGTTAGGGATCTCATGAACCAGATCCCCGCACAGAAGAACTCAAGACGAGGCTTGGAGGTTAACGATTATCTCGTCGTCGCGGGGACTGAAGGAATCTGGGCGCTCGGCGACTGCAGTGCGACAAAATACGCTCCGACGGCGCAGGTTGCCTCCCAACAGGGCAATTTCCTCGCGCGGTTGTTCAACTCGATGGCGAAAACGGAGGCGATAGAGGTAGAGATGTACAATCTCGATCAACGAATGCAGGCTTCGAAAGACGAAGCGGAGAAGGCACAGTTGAACGCTGAAATCAACATTAAAGGACGGAGCTTGTCAAAGATCAAGCAGTTGTCGCCGTTTGAGTATTCGCATCAAGGGTCTTTAGCGTACATTGGCGCTGATAGAGCTGTGGCGGATCTGACGTGGTTTGGAGGTGCGATTTCGTCGGCTACAGGCGGTGAACTGACGTACATTTTTTGGAGAAGCGCTTACGTTTCCATGGTGTTCAGTCGTAAGTATCCTTTTCTTTCCCCACTTCAATGAGCGTAAACATGGTGTTGGGGAGATGGCGTTCGGAGTAGCAGGTTTTGCTGACTGTATATTTCTGGGGAATGATAGTGAGAAACCGGATATTGGTGCTTACAGACTGGTTGAAGACAAAGGCGTTTGGTAGAGATGGTGAGTACTCGATTGATCGATCTTCTTGATATATATTGAATGTTCGTTTGGCCTTGAGTATGCGCTGACCATGATTTGCTTGTGGCGTGATAGTCAGCCGAGAGTGATTGTGTTTTTCGTGGTGTATCCTTTAGTCCGACCTTTCTATTCTTGATATCCGAACTTTCTATGAAAAAGAGAAAGGAAAAGTGAAATAATATTACCAGTTTGCAATTGTCATGAAACTGATAATGATTTTATTCACACAGTTCAATGCGAATTGGGGTTGCAAAAGATAAAAATGAAAAGAAGCCGAGTAGTAGAGTTTGCTTTTGGAACGGTTTCTGTTTGGTCTTTTCTTGGTTCTTTTGGTTGTATACTTTGTTGATAATATTCTTCCTGCGGTTGGTCTTTTCAATGGATATTTCGCTCTTTGTCTTTCGCGAGTCATAAAGTTGGATATATACTCAGAAGGGATATTGAAACCAATCGGAAATATACGAGATTAAAGATTCAGAGATCAAGAGCTACAATCTAGAAACAGATTCCTGTAAGAAATGAAAACAACCACTTACCATAAAATGATAATATGAGAATAGCCGGATAGACAGGAAGTATATCTATCATGCACGCGGGAAAATATTTCACTGGGAAAATGCAGGTGTAAATCCATGCAAGATGTTAAATCGATTTGGTCTCGGGGGCAGGACTTCGTATTGATATCCTTTGGGTTGACCTTTTTTTTTGGCATCATAATAATGAGCAAACAGTGCATTCTCGTAGGAAATAGTGGCCTATTTTAGCGCGCGGGAAATTTTGGGTTTATAGCCGCGAGCCGCAATTATTGTTTTCCGCTGTGTGTAACAGTAGATCACTGTTGGATATCCAGAATGGGAACGAGACTAGAAAGGGAATGTGCAACGCCTGTGCCAGAAACAGTAATGCATTTCATCAACTGAACTGAAGATGATAAGATAGATGATATGGGGCGGCGTCCTTGATAGGAAACTCATCAGAGGTAGCTGAGAATACAGAGCTCGGTGTGTACGTGTGGCTGTGATCAAGGAATCGATGATTGGTAGGCGAGCGTTGAGGTCTAGAACCTGAGAGCTATCTCACGTGAAGGCGGGGTGCTTCCACAATTTTTGTCACTTAGTCATCGCATGAGATGCTTGCTCCTTTCGGGATATATTATTTCTTAAAAAGGGTTCGATGGATTCTGCACAATATGATGAGCTTTGGTGTTTGGGCACTCTGCAGATAGACAAGCTTTGTGCTTGCGTTGTGTGGTAATTGCGGTTGGTCCTGCGGGTCCTCACCGCTTGCATGGTAACCGAATGGGCAGGGGTCTCGATAACCTCGCTGTGGATTTGTTGGTGTTGATGCAGGGGAATGCATTAATTGGGGGTTGGCGAACTGGGGTGCTCGGTTTCCTTCTCAAGATTCACAGGCTCGGACCAGATCTCGAGGTCACTAGTCCAAGTTAATGCTAGCAGAGAATCCCGTGAAGAAAGGGCGTCAGAAAATTTGAAAGGTGACACACAGTCGATTCAGAAAATGGGATGGCTTGGGGTGGGCGAAAAGCAATGCGCTTTGATTTTCTACAGACCGACCAATAGATCGTGCTCAGAAGACCGTTTTTCTTAGACCACCATTTCTTTGGTCTCACCATCGACAAATAGGGTCGCAATGTCTGTGATTCCGAAGCCGTTGAGACACGAGGAAAATGGGAGCGAATTTATTCCCTCCCTCCCATTTTTAATTTGCTTGTGTGGGCAACCATTGATTCCCAAAGAAACCCCACATGCTGTGACTATCGAGAGAAAGGCATTTGTAACAGAGGATTGGCTCCTTCTGTAAATCTTGATTTGAGTCACGGGGGTGATACCTTGTTTCTTTCGTTGCATTTTGTGATCGGTGTGCAGTTGTTTCGGTCGTAGGTGATTGTATCCCGCCAAAGAGATATCATCTCACGTCTCCATTGATGCTAATCGACTCGCGATCACGATAGCCATCAAATAAAACAACATGCCTTTAATAGACAGGATTCGTATTTTTATCGATATTTTCTTGGGATGCCGCACTACTAGGGTGCCGAAATGCCGGCTGATATCGCTATCAAAAAATGTAAAGACGCATCGATAACCGTCTGGTAGAGGGCAGTTCTAAATGGCCCATGGCAGATGGCAATCACATTTCGAGGTTCTCGCCATATCTAAATTTGCCTCGTCGAAGTGAGCTTTAACCCGATTTGTCGAAAAATAGATGGTATTTTTGGCAGCTTTTTATGATTGAGTGCCATATTCAGCCCTAACCCATTATGGGCATCAAACCGTCAGCTCAAACATATTGTCACACACGTCGGTGCTATCGCCACGCTTCTGAAACCTATTTAGCGGTCACGGTACGGGTATCCTTTTTTGACCTTTTCAATTCGTAATAGCCCGAGAGACAATAGTGAGGTCCTCCACTCCAACAAAAACAACAGCGACGGCGCTGCAGCTGCTGTTCAACTTTTTTTCAGCGTCGGTAGTCCATACTTTGTAATATGCATGGAGTCATGAACTCTCTCCAGATGCAAAAGAAGGTTAAAATCTCGGAACCGGCAGCTTGGGCCCAAGGTACCCTGAATAATGCAGCACCTCGTTTGGAAAAGAGGCAAACGGGCTTGGAGCAACCCCACTTTTGCTCCACGCATGAACCATTTCCTTTGCAGGGCTTGCTCCAATGCATTGTTCGACAGAAAGAAGAAAAAATAATAATTGAAGGAGATGTTCAAGAAATTTCCCTTCTCCCTCGATTTTTCTTGTTCGAAGCTTCCGATCGAAATAGCCGGCGGGGGATCCGATGTACCTTCCGAGCAAAGATTGATGACGATATACCTCGCGAGAAGAGGGAGCTTCGAGTTACTATGTATAAAGGTTCCAGTCCACAGCTGCAGTGTTAGTTGCGAGTTATCAAACCTTACATGGGAACATGCGCCCTCGTTCTGGTGGATAATACTAATAATAAAAATTTTTTTTCTTGTCTTTCGAATTTTGTCTCCTCTGTCGCATTGAAATCCCCACCCTTTTTTTTATATACCTCATGCAAAAGGTGTCTGTCTGGAGGAAGAATTTTTTAATTTAGTACGGACCCTTTGATCACTAGGGCTTACCAGGCCCTTCGAGCAGCAACTGCGGAAAGCCAGTGGCAGTTATAGTCGCATGCAACAGTTTCATTTTTAAAAAAAAAAAAAAAAAAAAAAAAGACAGTGCTCTGCTTTCTTTTCCGTCTGTCTTTTCCAAGCAAACCCTCGGCGCTTGTCTGTATACAGCTGTGCAGCTGGCCCTGTCGACACGACATTAGTTGTGCAACTATACATGCTACAGGTACCTACGTAAGCATGGTCTCTCCTGAGTTTCGTACATCAGTACTTTGCGATATATACAAAGGTACCTAACCCTAGCGGTGAAGAGCGAGCTAGAAGTGAATGGGAACCTCCCTGATACGAAAAGTACAAACCTTGGCCAGGAACCTTGACTTTGCTGGCTAGCTCGAAACCCAAAAGCACGAACTGGCTGTTGGTTTTCTTTATCCTTTAAATTTTTTATTTTTTTAATTTAATTTCGCGGCTGCACCTCCAGATTCAGAGACTGTGCAAGTACGTGGTGGAAACACAGGGCCTGCTTTTCCAGAACTATCTGCGTTCTCTGGTGGTACAAACATTATTTTCTGAGCTTTTCATAGAGTGAGTGTCCGGTTACCTATGCATTGCACTTAGAATCCATCCTTTTTTCTTGGAAGTCCTGGTATGCCTACAGAGACAAGCAGGGGACCCACTGATTCTGGACCAGACAATTGAAGCCGGCTAACTGGAGCAGCTGCATGTTCTAGTTGGATCAGTTGTTAAGCGGCGGCGGGCGATTGGGACGTAGCGAGATTCCGACGTACTTCGCGAGGGTAAACAAGCTGGACTTCCTGCCACCTTTCCCCCAGGCAGCTAGGAGGGAGAAGAAGGAATATGATGATGATAAAGTCAATGAGGGCAGGGGAGATTTAGTCATTTCGTTTTGAATTGGTTGTCTCTCTCACCTTTAATAGAACCTTTGAAGGCATCGTGAAGCTTTGATCAATACATGCACATCCACCAACCAGCAAGCAATAAGATCATAACCAATCCACTCCACCACTCACACCCGTCCAACCCATCCAAACCCATCCACTGAACCTCTCTCCACCCCATCCTCACCGCGCTACGCTTTCCTTCTCCTCTCTTCTCCTCTTCTTCCCCAATTGCTTCATCAACCGTTTCATCGTGACCATCGTGACCATCGGCACTTTGATCTCTTCTCCTTCTGCTGCTCCTTTCTCTTCTAATTCATTCACCAGTCCTACCAATCATCAAAAGAGCCGCCGTCGTTGCTGTTATCGCTTCCATCATTATCACATACGCTCTCTTAATCAATCAATCAATCATATCTCTTTTGTCTTCCATTCTCCCATCCCTTTCCATCTGGTAATTGTCCTGTTCCACCGTGTCTCTCTTTTTCGATTCTTTTTTTTTTCTTTCTTCCTCGGCTGCCCGGTTTCGTTCGTACTCCCCTTGTAGCTCCCTCTCGTGCTGTGGCTACTTGGTTAACTAGTAGCTTGCCCGCCTGCTTGTTTGCCTGGGGCCTGTTCCTGTTCCGTGCTTGCTGTGCTTTGCTTGCTGTGCTTTGGGCTCTAACGTTTTCCTTGGCTTCCCTGCTCTCCAGCGTCCTACCCTTCAATAATAATTAATACGACCGCCAACCAGCACCGGCACAACGAACGACACGACCACCACCCTTTCTTTCTTTTTAGACCAACCACTTCTTCACCAACTACAACTTTCTTCATCGTCTCGCCTTTTTACATCGTCCCGTCGCTTTCGCCTTGCTATCCTTTTTTTGTTCATTCTTTTTGCATCTCCTTCTCGTTTCTTCTTCTCCTACTTCTTCATTCTATTTCCTTGACTGTACGTATGCCATCTTTTCCCACTTCCTCCCCGAACTTTTTGGTAACATGGGTTTCCTAAAACGTGTGCGGAGTAGACCTCGCCGCGAAAAGACTAGACATCCAACCCAACAAACCCTCTCCATAGTCCCATTACTTGATTTGATATCCCAGGTAAAAGCGCCCCTGTCTTCATCTGCTTCGCCATAGTGACACCAAACCCAGTCCTTCTCCTGTCAGTTTCTAGCTATCTTCTTTCTAAGATGCCTCAATGATCAGAGAAAAAATATAACAGCCCTCGCTAACCTTACTCCCTGATACCGTCGTTTCCCAACAGGCGATATTGAGATTTCACCGATAATACAAAATGGCAGATTCAACGGCAGCTGTCGCTCACAATCCAGCCGGCACCTTTGATGGCGCTGGGACCCAAAATCAGGGTGGTCCTTCAATGGGACCTCCAACCCTTCCCCCTGTTATCATCCCTCAAAACACGAATCCGATTCCAACCGCAATCACGTCGCCAATGTCAGCCTCTGTCACCTCTCCAACTTCTGCTGGTGGTTTCGTGCGTAGAGCTGCTCCCGAACCGAATAAGCGAGCCCTGTACGTTGGAGGTCTGGACCCTCGCGTCACCGACGACATTCTTCGCCAAATTTTCGAAACGACTGGGCATGTCGTCAGCGTCAAGATAATACCAGACAAAAATGTAAGAGTATCATCTGCTAAGCTACAGCACTGTCTTACCCTTTTGGATTCTCAACGCGATTTCGCTAGTTTTTGGAAAACAACTAGATTTCTGCGAAGATGTCTTGAGAAATCCTATTGCTGTTCAGTAATAATTAACATTTATCAGAAAGCTGACCGGTGCATTTACCTAGGCAAAGGGGTTCAATTATGGGTTCGTTGAGTATGACGATCCCGGTGCAGCTGAACGCGCCATGCAAACCCTAAATGGGCGACGTGTGCATCAATCCGTATGTCATCCTGCGCGCCAATAACGCGTGACCTCAAAACTGAACAAAATTTTTCTCAACTTACAGGAGATAAGAGTCAACTGGGCATATCAGTCTAGCCAAGCTGCGAAAGAAGACACATCGCACCACTTTCACATCTTTGTCGGAGACTTATCAAACGAAGTCAACGATGAAATTTTGCAGAGCGCTTTCAACAACTTTGGCACCATCTCTGAGGCTCGTGTCATGTGGGATATGAAGACAGGTAGATCTCGTGGGTACGGGTTTGTTGCATATCGCGAGCGTGCGGATGCCGAAAAGGCACTTTCAACTATGGATGGCGAGTGGCTTGGGTCCCGAGCTATCAGGTGCAACTGGGCCAACCAAAAGGGTCAACCATCTATTTCACAGCAGAGCCAGATGGCCCAGATGGGGATGACACCAACTACCCCCTTTGGACACCACCACTTCCCCACACACGGAATCCAGAGCTATGATATGATCGTGCAGCAAACTCCACAGTGGCAAACTACGGTATATGTTGGAAACTTGACGCCTTACACCACCCAAAATGACCTTGTCCCGCTCTTCCAGAACTTTGGGTACATCGTTGAGACGCGATTCCAAGCAGACAGAGGGTTTGCTTTTATTAAAATGGACACGCATGAAAACGCTGCCATGGCAATTTGTCAGCTTAGTGGGTACAATGTCAATGGAAGGCCGTTGAAGTGCAGCGTACGTTAAAATACTCACCCTATTTCTTCAATCCCATCCAACTAACCCCTCATATAAATAGTGGGGCAAAGATCGCCCACCAACTGGACAATTTGACGGATATTCCCCCCAGGGAGGACCTCAGACTCCTCAGTTTCCTAACACACCATTTGGTAATTTCCCACAGTACGGCGGGCCAGGTGGACCTATGAGTCCTACAGGACCCAATTCTGCTGGTGCCCTTCCAACATCTCCATCGCAAGGCCGCTGGCTAGAAGGAAATAACCAAGGAGGTTTCAATAGCCCTCATGGACCTCCACAGAATTACAACCAGCAAGGCTTCGGCCGTGGTCAAGGAGGCGGGAATCAGCCAGGTTGGAATAACAATAACAATAATGGTGGTCAAGCAGGATTTAGCGGCAATGGATTCCAACAAAGCGGGTTTCAACAACCTCAACAACAGCAACAGTAATATGCCGAACCCTCAGTCCATTATCTATTGTAACTCAACATCGTGATGCTACAAGTCGCCACTCACTTTCATTTTACAAAGTCTTACCCACATTCGGAAACTGAACGAACGACATCAGTTATATAACGGGTTCATATTTTAGCGAAGGAAAAAATGTTCTATGGGATAGTTTTCTCTGCGGCAGCGTTTATGTTACTCTCTTCTCTCCTCGGGCAAATTGTGGTTTATTAAACCGTGTTTTTGGTTTTCCTTTCTCGATATTCTTTTTCTCGTGTTTTTATCTTTATCTTTTTTATCGTTTTTCTTTCCACCGGCATATGCATCTGTATGGGATCGTTACGGCAGACCAAAATCAACTGGTGAACGGCAAGGCAAAATTCAAATAACGCTATTTGTCCTGGGTTCCTTTTCATTTTTTTATAGTCCGACAAAATTCATCATTGGTACTTTCCTGTTTTCCTTATTGTTCTGTTCAAGATTGTCCTTCATTTTACCCCTATGGACAGTGGTTACCCACTTTCTATTCCCCTCAAAAGATGTCTGTGAAGAGGTGGATATACTCTTTTTCTTAACGGCCGTCCATGCATCAAAAATTGAATTTGATTTTCCCAATACCAAAAGACGCTCTGAACTTTTCTCTTCATTTGTTAATGTTTCAAATTCCTCTTCACTTCATTGTTTGCACTTTTACCCAAACGCTTAATGTTACCTTTTATCTGCTTTTTTGTGTCTTGGAACAGCCAAGCAGGCAACGTTAGCATGCATATACCACTACCGTTTAACTGTTGTATTCTTCCGCTTCCACTTCGTCTTCCCTTTTCTTTGCTCTCTTTGTTTACGCAAAAGCCATGACGACGCTACGACTCTGAACCGCGTACCATTTTAATTGCTTTTAACTGCAAATTTTTATTTCATATTTCTACACGATTGCTTTCTCTGATATCCCACCAGTCCTTCTTCGCTAGTCCTTTCATTAGCTCGCGCTTTCGTGCTACTGTTACCGCGACATGTCAACAGCAAACCTTTTTTTTTTTTTTTTTTTGTTAAACAGGACAAAGACTATTTCATTATTATTTTCTTATATCAAAAGTCTGCGTGCAGTACATACCTACATACCCGTACCCTCTCGTTATCGGGTACTAACATGGAGAGGCGTATTTGATCTACAAAAGTTTATTCTTGCACTTTCCTTGGTTCGAGAATACCCCAACGGTAACGGTTAGGAGAAGGGGAACGGCTTTTATGACTCGCTAGGCGTTTAGACGGAGTACCACGCGTGGTATATACATTTATATATAGATATATCGCCTCTATTTCCGAATTTATCCGATGTGTCGAGGTGTATATTCATACTTTCCGAGACTGATTAAATTTATGGATTTACATAAAAGTTTCCTCTTTTTTTCTTGTGATAATTATTTAATGTTTACACTGGGAGGATTCATCAGTTTTATGCATTTGTATCCCTGTTATTTCTATCTGTTTTTTTAGAATAGTTTATTGTTTGATCGACCAATTTAAATATGAGTGCCTGAGGTATACCGGAGGGGTTGCTTATAATCGTGACTAAGATATTGAAGAGGGAACTAACTACGTTCTATCACATTGAGCCGGACCGTAATCTTATCATAAAAGATTATATACGATGGGGGAACTTCGAAAAGCTTGCAATTTCTGCTGGGGGTGTCATGTCGTTTACGCATATGATGTAGATGTTGGTGGTGGTGTGATGGGGCTGTAGGATAAAAAAATCTCGCAATCTTCTTTATCGAGTGCATGAAAATGAGTGTATCGAAGAGAAGGGGTGGGGCTAGTATGTAGGGTGCTCTAGTACAGTCGATAGCATTCTTCAAACGTGGACCATTTCAACTTCTTATTTGGAATGTGAAATGGGATGATTCTTCTGGTATCAAAAGCTAGGATTAAGCTGGCACTTACTTAGCTGTCGAGATATATATGCGAGATGCTTGCAAGGTAGTTGTAAAGTATACTAGTTAGCCAAGTAGATTCCTCTTAAATTCGACATCATCCAATATACATTCACTGTGATATCCTCGCATGTAAAAGTGCAACAAGCTGAATGGTGTTGAACAGGACTCCCCATGTGGGCGATCTCAGACCCATTTGATTGATGAATCAGCAAATCACAGACTAAACTCTACTAAATGAGCCTGACGACCCATAACTCGCTATAACTAAGACATTTGGAATATTTACCAGAATAGCCGAAAATATTACGTTAACATTTCCAATATCTACAAGTTAAATATACAAAATGTAACCGTTTCTACAAAAGCTAGGTCCACAGCCCTACAGCATACTCTTAAGTTGCTCCGCGAACGTCATCTGCCGTCTATCAATCTTGCTAGGCCAATCCTCATTGCTATCCATCCGCACCCGGATCAAAGCATCCTGCATCACACTCGCCAGGAGTGTTCCGTCTGAACTCCATAATCTCGATCTGATCATACCACGACCATCGCTAGCGCTTTCACCGAACTGCTCTACGACCGTCCAGGCTGATGGATCAGTGTCTGCTTCTTTGGTGTCTTTGAAGAGGAGCTTGGAAGGATTAGCGTGGAAGATGATGGTGTGGGAAAGGGAGCCGGTGTGCAGGATGTTGTCGCTGACGTTGTGAGGGCCAGTGACAGCAAACATGCCATTTCGATCGGATGCGTACTGGTTTAATTTTTGGTTAGAATATTATGGTGTCAGGACCCCAGGTGCGAAGTATTGTACTTACCACGTGTGCGCATATGCTTAGAGCCGACTCCTCGTCGGGGGGAAATGAACCTATCGGCCTATATATCTGGACCTAAATAGTTTCAACCAGATGTTTAGTTTCTATTTTCATACGGTAAACTCAGTCAGAGAAGTGCCACAAAACCCACTTTTCGATGCTCGTGCAGAGGTTTAGACTTGTTCTCCTCGTCAACATCAACTTTCCGAAGATCAACCGCGGTATATTGTTCCTTCATCCCCTTTCGTTTGATATGCTCTATCCAGCTACATATTCGCGATATATTAGAGATGTCGCTTTAGGTTCATCCACCGGAGTGTAAGAGACGGGATTTACCTGGGTACGTCCACTGCAGGCGCTATCTCGCATTTCTTCGGATTCGATATCCATCCTTTCAGTTCTGGCGGCGGAGGAACTTGACTCTCTAGTCCGCGTGGCTCCGGCGTCTTGAAAGACACTACAGCGATGAAAATGACTTCCGCATCTAGTGGTCGGTCTTGCTGTGCTGGACTGGGCTGTCTGACCTGGACATATCTCGTACAGTAGTTTTTCCCTTCTCGGATGGTGTCTACGGTGTATATCAGAGGGAGGTTTGGCTTTCCACCAACTAGGAAATAACCTGTCATACTCTAGTAATATGTGAGATTCATGGTTTCAAAACATGTACGGTATTTCTTTTCCATTTCTTCTTTTTCGTCTGTGAAACGAATATCTTTTTCTCATAAAATATACGAGTTCTGAGGGAAGCACGGGAATTGTTGGATTTTGTCGGTGCGTTGTGTGACACTGAAGTGTAACAAAGCCCAACTTCAACGGTCGAAAGAGAGAGAATGATAGATGGATGGACATACATGACAGTAAAACCTCCTCCCTACGGTCTTGTATGCCGCATAAACCGACTGCCCGAGAAAATGCCCACCGTATATCACATATATTGGAACGAATGCTGGTCCCTTTAATCCATTGACCGATGGAAAAAACAAACCCAATTTAGCGATCTATAACACTTTATGCAAAGAACCCCGCAGGGTCCCAAACTTCGAAAACCCCATGCAACTCCAACGGCAAGCTCTCGGTGACACCGAAGCCAGCGATGGTGCCCCGCAGAAATATATCAAAAGAGGCAGGGGTTTTGATACGAGATGGAGAGGAGGATATATATTACATACAGTTGACTTGAACACTCTTCGCTTGTTAACGTTCACTGCTGCGTCATCATTGATATCCGGCGGTGATATCATCACCTCCTGCAGCGCCATCGAATCTACGAATGTCGCGGGAGGAGCCATGATTCTTTTATTTCTTTCTTCTCCCTTCGAGCGCAATTGCTCAGAGTCGACCCTTTTCGGGACTAGCAATACCGATCTTACGAGACGATCTCTATGTCTCGTGCTGTGGCCGTGAAATTGCGGGTCTGCACTTCCAAGGGTTTTGTCTAGACGGGTCGATTTCGCTGCAATTGAGCCAGAATTACTATTCTCGAGTCGTGATGCGAGCGAGCGGTTTTGGGAAAGGAAAATCCGAGTGATTGCATGCAGTTTTAATCCCACAATTTGCGATTATCGAGGTTATACAAATGTTGATGAATTGATCAGAGAAATCAACCTCAACCTTTCTTTGGTCCGGCTACTCCCGTTGTACCTTGCCTTCTTCATTCATGTGCGGCATCCAAGATAAACCCAAGACGATAATCTGGCCTCGGTTCAAAACTCTCCCATCGGCTACCGATTTCATCAATCGCAATATTTTTCTCTGCGAATGCCCGAGGAACTATGAAGTAGAAACCTTGGGATTCGATCCTAAGTGCCATATTCATTCCGTTCTCACGAATTCTGTGCCCCTTTGCCCTCCGCGATTTACCACCTTATTTAACTTTTCCCTCGTCGCGGGTTTGGGCTTACGCTGAGGCTTGGAGTAATATGCTTGGTCCAAGCCGAAAGTTAAGTGAGATGTTGGTTCAGGGTTGGACTGCACCCACAAAGCTGACGACCGTTTTGTGGATATCATGGATTCGAGCAATATATTTTCTAATGAATAAGGATTGTTACCCAACAAGGGCCTCATCTGAAAGCCGAAGAGCAAAAAGCCCGTGGAATTTTTCGAATAACTTGGCACACACTATAGTGCTTCCTGGGATCTTTGTGTATCTCGGTTGCTTCGGTTATATCAAATGAGAAAGGTCACCGTCTCGGACGGCTATATTTCGTTGGAGGCTTGCTCGCACTCACAAGTGGATTGATCAATGCATCACCCGCGGAACACAAAGACGCGTCCGTCGCCCGGCTGTGTGTGTCCGCCCGGTCAGCGCCCCATGCTTTGTGGATTGGTTTCATCACGGGATCAAAATAAATCGACACCCAAAGTTTGCCTAACAAATCTTGTCTTCATTGAGACAAAATCCCTTCGATTGCTTTCCCTCTCTTTGCAGTAAAGTCGGTGTTTTGCCGTCAAACTCTGCAAATAAAGAGGGTCCGTGATTCGTTTGCTGGGTGTGTGGGGGCCGAACGAAACGGCAGATCCAAGCTTTCGGGATCCATTTTCATGAAATTGGGAAATCGAAACAGAATCCTCGGCCCCGCTGTATAATGATTCTGAGCTGACGATTCTGATGCTTTGATCAGCTTGTTCTTGATATATCTTTTTCTATTTTGGACTTTCCTTTTCCCCTTCAATGATATTATTTTGTGTCCTGTGCGCCTTTTCCCGCGGATGCTTTTGCGCGCCCCGAACCAATGTCATTGCATGCCGGGCCATCCGTTGGCAGCGATTTGGGTTCCAAGACCCAAGAAGCGTGGCTTGTTACCCACCTCTCGTTCTATGATATAATGTCCCAGCCGTGGGGCTAGTGGGATTAATTAACTCTGCACCTCTTTTTCTTTTTGCTTCCTGAGAGTTCCCCTTGGCCGCGGTCTTGCCTTTCCGGTCGGGAATATCCAGAACGCGCTGAAGGTCTTTTTGCAGGAATGAGTTCCCCGTCTGATGCAAGGGAACCTCCAGCTCGAATGTTCGCACGGATGAACCAATAGTGAAAGTAAGGAGTCACAGTTCTATCCTAGTTGGAACGGCGGTAAACTCTCGAAAGTTGCAGGCTGAGAACGCGGCCTCGATTGATCCAATCGCGCATCATATTACAGTATCATTCGAACTCGGACCACAAGTCCGAGTTTAAGTTACGTTGCCAAATATCTTGCATTTCGAAGCATGTCTCTGAGTTGTGCAGCTGCGCGGCCTCTTTTTTTTTTTGAATATAACAAAATATACTTCTGAAACGCAAAGGCAAAAGCCGAACGAAATTATGACCTTCCCAATCGAAACGATATGCCCAAGTGAAATCGCAAACGGAGTAACGCTCATGTTCATGTAGTTCCTGAAAACCAGGCGATCCACGGCATGATATGATTTCTTCTTTTAAGGTATATTGCAACATCACTAGTCTGTGCTGTGCTGGATACGAGACCAAGCACATATTTCAGGGTCATTCATAACCTTTTCGAAATTTCCAATGGACGCCGATTCGAACCCCACCTTTGCTTTCTGTCCAGCTAATGTATGTAATCGGTTTGGTTTTTCGGGATGGTCGCGAGAGGGAGAGAAAAAATACATGCATGCAATGAACCCCCCTATCGGAATATCTTCTTTTCTTTTTTTTTCGAATACGCTTCACATATTTCGGATTCGAAAAAGGCGGGTCGCCCGGATCTAACTACGTCCGCCCCATCTGCGCAGCAAGCAGGATTATTGAGTAAATGCTCAGTCGTAGATACCGACTTTAATACTTACATTACAGGGCATTACATTTTGAATTTACATTCCAATAACGCAAAGGAGTGAGCGAAGTGAAGCGCAGCTCGCCCAGGCTAAGTCCGCTCCGGCCGGACGAGTAGAGGAACAGTACTTTGGATACTTCGTCAAATGTCCATGCATCGAATCTTGGCGCCATGACCCCCTCGATCGCGGTGACTTTTTATAGTTCACTCGTCAAAACTAATATAGCTGTAAGAAAACCGGAACCAAAATACACTAGCCGATAATTTTCATTTTAATCGATTCGAACGACGGCTTACTCACTTCCCCTGTGTGCCGGTAAGTGTATTAATGTTATTCTTATATCCTTAAAATACGAAGGTATATGTACTCCGTATATAGCGCTTACTCCGTTCGCCCATCGTATGATATGATGCACAGGTCAGTCACTCACGGCCTCTCGGGACTTCTATCAGTATTCGGTTTCTGGAAGCGAATGTAACTCCTTTTGTGATTTGTATTGTAGATCCTGAGTTTTTTTCTCATTCCCATTCGGCAAAGGAAGCTTCTGTGCTCCGAATCCTTGATTTCCAAGATAGTGAATCCATAGACGGGATCATAGAAAATTGTCTAATATGATAATGCCCTTTTTGTGATAACTTGCATATTGTACATACAAGGGAAAAAAAAAAAAAAAAAAAAAACCAGAATCATGCAATACCTCCGTTTGATGCAAATGCGATGCTCCACATAGCGTACCAAGAATCGAGGGGACAGACTTTCTAAACTGCAAACAGAAAAGCCAAAAAATTTGAGGAAGTATTAGAGTCATTCTGACTCCTTTGTGGTAAATTTTCTTTCCAAGTGGGGATTTGGTAATACAATTAACATCAATACCATATATTCCCCTCTTCTCTGCTCCGAGCGATTCTAAACCGCAGTAGTAGTATAATATAATATAGTGTATACATAATAATAAAATATATCATATCCGCCGCCAGCTCTGAAAAGCAAAGTTACAAAAGTATCAGCTAGTAATAGATAAAAACAAAACCCTGTATTTAACGCCGACTGCCATGCCTAGCTGCAGAATCGCAGAAGAATAAAAGACGAATCAATAAAAGAAGAAACCAATCGTGCCTGCTGTTGTGTATCAGGGGAAAAAAAAAGGACCATAATAAAACATATTCGAAAAATTAACAGTTAAAAAGCGTGTTCAGTATCGAACAAGATAGACTAATACTGTAGAAGCAAGTGTATGGTGGTGTTACGCCGTAAATTTCCTTCTTAAGGGAAATTATAATCAATATTTAAGAAAAACTATACATAGTAGCGAACGCCATTCCAGTAGTTGATGATTTAAAAAAAAACACGTGTATATCCAGAAAGAGCCTGTCTAAATCACGACTCAAAGCTGGGTGGTGGTAGGCTCCAGTTGGTGTTCTGGGGCCAGTATTCAGTCTGCATGTACGGAACCGTTCCTTGTCTATATTCATTCCTCGCCTTGGTGAGAGGTTGATATTGCATCTGATCGTGACCGAGATGTTGTGCTTCCGCCGCTTGTTGTGGCACCAAGAGTGTAGAAACGGTGCGAACTGGTCGATAAGGAGACTCTCGGCTGGTCAGGAAGACGGAGGGAGAGTTATTATTGGTATAAGCGATTGGAGAATTGTTGCTTGAGTTGAGCGGGTATGGAGAGGTATGTCTGCTAGTCGGGAAAGGAGCAACGGGGATGCTGTGGCTGACAGGTGCTGGTGCCGGATTAGTGGAAGCCGGAAGTTGGGCCCAGGTGCTGGTAGCTGTTTGAGATGGTGCCCAAGAAGCGGTCGAGGATGGATAAACGGTCGACATGGCTCTAGTGGGTTGGTAATACGACTGGGGTTGGAGCACAGCTGGTGGTGTTGGCATTGGTGCATTTGGATTGAGCGGTAGATGCATAGCGTATGGGTTGGGAGATGGAGTTGGAATTGTCAAAACCGGTGGATATTGGGACAACATTGAAGCAGATGACGGCCCAGACCTCGACAGTCTCTTAGCTGGAGGTTGCATTCCGACATCTTCCAAACCGCGCTTACGGTTGGTAGATTCAAGCCTGTCAAGATCCTCGCGATATCTCTGGAGGAGCGAATTGTTCTTGGGCGAGACGTTGGTGATGGGTAGCGCTGGTGGGTAACCAGTGCCTGGGGAGTGAGCAGAGACGTATGGCGGAGATGCGTGGTTGGAGGCAGGTGGTGATGGCAAGGATGGTGCGACAGTGTTTGTAGGCGTAATCGAAGAAAACTGGTGAATTAGGCTGCTAGATGGCACACGTTGAGCTCTCTCCCAATATTCTCCAAATCTTCCAAGCTTGACATGCCAGTCGTGCCACTCGCTCTCTGAGGTAAACAGACTGTATCTCATATTGCTCAAGAATTCAACTTCCATAACGTGGATCTCGCCGACAGTAATGCCGGAAACCTCGGCCCAGGTCTTGTTGGTGTAGGTATTGTCGTCCAAGAATTTGTTTCCTAGCATCAAAGCAACGGTAAGAAGTCTATACTCGCTACCGACCTTTCCTTTGACTGATGGATTCAACTTCTTCAATCGATATATGAACAGGAGAGCCAGAAGAATGACGTTCTGCGAAACCTGGGTGGTCGAAAGAATGGTAGCAACCCATTTTTTAAAGCTCATAGACGGGATTGCATCCGGAATGAGAGTAGATGAAGGCGTAATTGGGGTTGGCGAAGCTGCAACTCTAGCAAGGTCGGTCGAAGATTCAAACCAGAACAAACAAGTAATCTACAAGGACACGTTAGTTGCTATTCCACGTGGAAATAAAAAAAAGGAATCGTACCTGGGCTGCAAATTCTGCCAAGCTTCCCTTGCTGTCATTGATGGTAGCGGGAATTATAAGAGGTGGTGCCAGGCTCGATGACGACCTGCGACTTCGCGCCTCGTCCCTCATCTGCTGAGCAAAAGATCCTCTTCTCGATGGAGGAGATGAGGCCTTTCGTTTGATCAACTCCTGCGATTGCGACGACCTGAAGCAGTCAGACATGCTTGGAATCAAAGATTGTGATGAATAGTCGTATTGCCTGCTGTGATTCCTAGAGTTTCCGCTGGTTGGTAAAAGTGCTGTGGAATAGTCGGTGCTACCGCAGCTCATTGTTCCGCTGCTAGCTGTTCCCGCCGATGGGGGTGTCCTTAGGGACTCCCTAGAGCTGTATTTTGATAAAGATAAGGTGTGTGATGTCGGGGAGATGGAGAAGATCCGTGTCGATTCGTTGGCCGCTCGCGCATAGTAGTCCGATCTCGATCTGCTGTCGACAGTGCTGTATGCGGAGTTTCTTCGGCTAGAGTAGGCAGGGAACGAAGGCATGGAGTCCTGAGGATATGCGAGAGTGGAGGAATTCATTGTGAAAGCGGCTACTCCAAGCATCTGGGCTGGATTTCGCTCAAAATTACTACAGGCTCCACCTGGGAGGCTTTCGCGCCTTTAGATTGAAGTCTGAGAAATATCTTCGTTCTTTTAAAAAACAAGGCTAGTTAATTAGCTATAACCTCATGAGGTATTCGTGTCTAGCGGCTGGTTTGGTATATCTTTGAGTGTTTCGGGATATAGTGACCCAGGTGGTATCTGCTGTTATGAAAGAGAAAGAAATATTTGTTTGATTCTTTGTTTCCTGGGTATTCGAAGCCGATATCTTATGGTTTAGCTACAGTTGCAGGGTGAGAAAGGTTGTTCAGTAAAATATCAACCCACTCAGTGATTGACTATCGAAGAACTGATATCGGCGAACAGTTATCAAGGAAAAGAATTTTTGGTTAAAAGTTTACTGCTATGCCGGGCCTATCCCTTTTGCAGTTCGATCGTGGGATTGTATGGATATATCACAAGGTGATAGTGTGGGGAGACGGTATTGCGCTGTGGGCGAACAAACAACGATATCCAACAGAATATTAACGGATGAACGGTTGGCTGCGTCGAAACGGCAAGTGAGGAACCGACGGGCTTCTAGTGAGATATCGGGATTGAAGTGCAGGCGTGTATGTTTTCCTGGGTGACAGCGTTTGAGGCACCGGTTACGGATTCTTTGTTTCTCAGGTTAGAAGACGATATTTGTTCCAATTTGTCCGATGTCGTTAACCAAGACCCGCTAGGTTTTGATAGTAGCAGTGCTGTTCTCGTTCTGTTCTCTTTCTCTTTGTCTTTGTGCAGAGAGGGAAATTGAAGGATTAAGGTCAAGTTGAATTGAGGGAATCTGAGCGAGTTCGTTGAATTATCTGGCGAGGAGAGTAAGTATATATGTTTGTTGTATTACGATTAATATAGTTTTGGGTTTAGTGAAAAGGGCAAGACGGCGAGAAATGAAGTGCGGGATAAAGGGATAGAAGGAAGTAAAAGAAGATCCTATACTATATTAACATACCATTAGAAATTTCTGGTGTTGATGGCTTCACCTTGAGGCCGGCTCCACGGATATATATTCAACTATAAATTCAACCTGCGAGTTTCCAACTAACACGCAGGTTCAATGTCGTGTTTTTATTATTATACGCTAGACCAAACTTTTCCAAGAAGTCCGGTGCCAGTTACCCCATCGCCAGTGGCTTCCGGGGGAGGTGGGAAAGGGTAATGTTCAAGGACGTGCGTTTAAAGGTACCCTCCCCGGGGAATGCGAAAAAGAAATATATGTATTGAACGGAGCAAAAGGAGGGAAAAGTCATAAGCATTCACTTAAAACAGAACAGAGTTTTATATTTTCTTTTCTTTCGTGGGTCCTCTTTCACTTTTTTCTCGTTCACGGGGGGATTACCCTTGGGGGGGGCTAGTTAAACAGTGAGTGGGATGGTGGGCGGAGGTTAAAAAGGCGAGCTAAATGCAGAAGAGGGCGTTGATTGAAAACGGGATGGTCAGAATGAGTGACCGCACCAACAGGAAACTAAAAGAGTGGAAGATACGGGCTTTCCCTCAGGCTAAACAAAGTGATACCGCTAAAGCAAGATGAGTCGTCCGTCATCTGAGAAAAGTAACATCGTTGTGCATGCGCATATCTCTAGCACCAACGGATATAACATACATTACGGGATTGTATAGGAAACAAAATACCAGACGCCCTGATGATATTATGACATTACAAAGTGGGTACCGTTGAGTGGCCACTTACTCTTGGGAATAATAAATAAATAAATCAATAAATAATACCTGTGTATCGTCCCGCCGGAGATGATGTGCCATGTTGCATTCGCATATCTTTCTTTCTCTCTCAAATCCAATTTCACATTTAAGAAAACGTATCCCACGAAAATCTGGATTTGAACGAGGCACGAATACGGCAGTCATCTGCTATGAAGGAGAGTGTGGCTTTTTCGGACCTTTTCGTTCGTGTCGCAGGCAGCCCTCCAAGCTGCTCGCACTAGCCAGGCCAAAAGAAGGCTGTTGCTCATGCTCATGCTCGAGCTAGAATCTCAAAGTGGAGCTAATCTTGCGATCAAATTGCTGGGCAAATTGCTGGATTGGCAACAGATAATGGTGCAAATATACATGTACAATAACATTACATTGCTGTGTACATCGCTCTCCGATCAACGCCATCAATGCCTTCGAGAGCCTGCTGATTGGCGGCCTCTTTTTTGCTTTCAAGGCTAGTTGCAACCATATTCGGTCTCTGAGAGAGTTATGTTGAAGGAAGCGGAAACGTGAGAGTTTCAGGGCGTAATAATGTCAAGCGACCACCAAGAAAAATAAAATATAAAGATGAATATATTCGAAA
The DNA here is from genome assembly GCA_036971345.1 of Dactylellina drechsleri. NCBI lineage: Eukaryota > Fungi > Ascomycota > Orbiliomycetes > Orbiliales > Orbiliaceae > Dactylellina > Dactylellina drechsleri. The sequence goes on from JAJTUB010000002.1 coordinate 1,049,941, forward strand.
AAAAAAAAAAAAACACTTAAAAACTAAAAACCAAAGGCCTGAACTTGACATCGATGATGAGGACGCTCAGGGGTACGTACGTAAGGTCATGACCGCTGTGGGTGTCTCAATCCTTTCTCTCGGGAACAGTTAATAAACCCCCAAAAAGAAATTTGATAAAATGAAAAAATCATGGTCTGATCATGGTCATCGTGTCATCTATTATTGTTATTGACGAGGAACAAAACTTCCTCGTGCCAAAAAGTTATTGCTAATCGCTCGATATGTGCAAGTAGAGTGTATAATTAGCCCCGTAGCAGCCAGCAAAGCAGAAGCCGTTAATGACTTAGAGCCCAATCTCTGAGGCAGGAGTTGGATGAGGTGTGGTTCGATTGGGAAGTCAAACGGACCGGGGATGGGGTTGGTCTGGAATGCCCTCTTTCCTCTCCCTTATTTCCTCACATCCTTTTGCCTGGAACTCCCCGGCCTTGATCACTACCAAATAGGCCGGCCCTCGCCTTTTTTTTTTTTTTTTATGTCGTTAGTGGCTTTTCTCTTTTAAAGGTCTTGAGACACAAAGGACGCTCTGGAGTATAAGGCGGTGGTTTGCAACCTGCATATAATTCCTAAAAAAGGTGATTGAATTTACTATATAGTTACTTGCCCTCGCTCCGAGAAATGTCCAAGTACCTCTCCAACGGCATCCAAGCCTCCCTTCTCCCTGACTTTTGGTCAGGTACGAATTAACGGAGTAAATGTATGTAATTGTTTCGAGCCAAGGAACTTTGTTCTCATTTTCTTTTCTTTCTTCTCGCGGTGAAAATGAAGTCCGGCCGGGTTCAAGTTGCCACTTGTGGGTATCTCTTTCCGTACAAATAGCTGCCTCAGAGATATGACCGATCTCGAATGCCACAAGTGGGACAAGGCGCGCAAGATGGTAAAAAAAAAAAAAAATTATGCTTGGACGAAACGGACAGAAAATCTAGTGCATAATAAAATCTAGTTAAAGCTTGCGGGCTGGGCTGGCGGTGGGAAAATTAAAAGCCACTAAGAGAGAGCCAACATGTGTTGCCTTTGCCTGGAGACCCTGTTTCTGGTAAAGTTGGATGCTGTCGATTATCAGGCCAATCGTCGTCGGTGCCCACTTTCACACATTCGATCAAACAAAAGGAATGAACCCTTAGCTTGTTCGAGTCCGCCTGCTGTTATTGTGACCGGGCCCGGTCATGCTGAGTTGGTAAGGTGTGATGTGAGAAATCCTCTTTCGATTCGCCAAGTAACGCAATAGCCAAGCAGGGGTTCAAGATCTCGGAGGGAATCCCAGAAACGAGAAGAAGGAAGTATCACTTTTGCGATAGCGCGTGTGAGAAAGACAGAGCTCGAAAGGAGGCACTCTCGCCCGCACTCTTTCCTCGATACCACTCTCCACCAAATTCAACAGAGAAAGATATGCTATCCTTCCGCCGACGATGTGTGTGTGTGTCATGATGCTTGCGTGTGGAAAACCCAGAAACACGAACACCAAATCAGACAACGGCTTTGTCGATGGCGGGGAGACAAATACGAATGCAAAAGAAAAGAAAAGAAAGAAAAGCAAAAGGAAAAAGAAAATCGCCAAACGTAACGAAAGACCTCTGAATTATCCTTCGAACTGACTGAAAAGTTGCAATGCAGTTAGGGTGTGTGGGTACTCTACCCTGACCTACCGACAGACATGTTCGTCGAGCGCTCTTCGACCCAAGCATGTTGCTCCTCCAAAGTTGTAGCGGGTACAGGGTCGAAGAGTGAAATTTCAACGCTTGCTGATGTCTCATGCAACTTGCAATGCACCCTTGGCCGGGGATACATTTCGCAAGCGAAGTCAGAGACCGCCTAGCCCGGCCGCTTAGTTTCTTTGAAAGGCAACAAAGGAGAAGAAGGTACAATATTACATGTATGAAGGGGAATGCGGTCCCTCGCAAAACACTCCTACTACAAGCTTTTCTTTCCTTCTCAATCTTGCAGGGCGGAAAGTGTCCACTCATGCCCACAAACTGGAAATATGCGTATGTACCGGGATTTTTAGAAAAGAAAATGCTGCAATTTCAGTTTGGAGCCTGGCCTCTTGTATTCAGACTGAGACGACGTCAAATACTGTAAGAAGGAATGTGGAACAAGCCTCAATATACAAATGACCCTTCTAGTACCCTCAGCTAAAGCAAGGAATCAGAGCAAAGAGCAAATAGGATCAAAGCCGTGGCAACCCCATCCAGTCAATAGTCTTTTGTAGACAGTTTCTGAAAAGCCAGACATGGATTGGATGGACTTTGGAATCTTTACATAGTCTTGAACAAAAAAAAA